>VHZZ01031939.1:1692-14336 GCA_009801015.1 Silene noctiflora
CCAGAACCTGATTTGAAAGGACACCAACCTACTCGACAGAGTAGGGCCTACTCGGTCGAGTCACCAAAGGTAGGGGAAACCGTAGTATTACAGAGATAGTTGAAGAGATGTGTTTAATGAAGGAAAGAATCAAAGCTATGGAAAACTCTTTCGCGACTTACAACCCCAGTCCTCAACCCTTTCACGACCCTGGAGATCCACATGGAAAGGGCGACGGTAGTGGAGCCGGTGTTGACTTTCAAGTATCTTCTTAGTTGTATGTAGCTACTTGAACATGAGACAAGTTACATTTTAGACTGTTTATGTAACGTTGGATATATTCTCATTTTTCAATAAATGAGATGTTGGTTGTTTCAAATGGTGTTCGTAGTAAATTTGTTGGTATGACTTCTGTTTGCAGGGTTGAAAATGATTTGGCACGTTGAAAATCCAAATTTTCATGAAAACGCTCAGCAAAATTGGCGACTGAAATGATGTTTTAGCGACTACATTCAGTCGCCAAAACAGAGGCCAGAAACAATTAGCTACTGGTTGTCAGCTTATTTGGCGACTGATTTTAGTTACCAATTTGGCGACTGAAGTGGCTACCAGTCACCAAATGATGTATATGGCGACTATATTCAGTCGCCAATTTGGCGCTTGAATTGGCTATCAGTCGCCAAAAAATCCAATTTTTCATGAAAACGCTCAGCAAAATTGGCGACTGAAATGATGTTTTAGCGACTACATTCAGTCGCCAAAACAGAGGCTAGAAACAATTAGCTACTGGTTGTCAGCTTACTTGGCGACTGCCTTGGGCATTTGGCGACTGATTTTAGTTGCCAATTTGGCGACTGAAGTGGCTACCAGTCACCAAATGATGTATATGGCGACTATATTCAGTCGCCAATTTTGCGCTTGAATTGGCTATCAGTCGCCAAATTGGCGACTGACTTTCAGTCGCCAAATGATGTATATGACGACTATATTGTCAGTCGCCAAATTTGGCGACTGAAATCAGTCGCCCGAGTTGTAAATGGCGACTAACGTCCGCGACTGACCTCGGTCAACTAATTTCAGTCGCCAATTTGATATTGGCGACTATTGTCAGTCGCCCGTTTTAGTCGCCCGGCTATAATTTTCTTGTAGTGTGTGATGTCATATTCCAACTCTTGATTTTCTGAAACGAGAAGCGTCCATGTTCAGTCTTGGTGCTTGTGTCCAATTACAAGGCTATCAATGTACATGGTAGAAAATTTGAATTTGGGTATTGTGGAGAATTTTTGGGCATCTTCGATGCATTGTACTTTGTCTACAACCCTTAACACCCCTACAATGCCACCGTCAGTAGACAGCAACACAGGCACCACTAGGAAAAATAACATCCATAATTTTGATCGATACGAGAATTAGGATCCATAATTTTGTAATTTGATGGAGTTGATGAATCTTGTGAATTTGATGGAGTTGATGAATCTTGTGAATTTGATTAATTTTGTGAGGGAGAGAAGTAGAGAGTTTTTTTTTTTTTTTTTTTTCTAGGTAGAGGGCATAGTATGGAAAAATAATGAAGAAAAGTCTATAAAAGAGTAAAATTCGTCCACGAATGAGTAACTACGTTAAGCTAATATATATCGTGTGAGCCGTGAGGTCGGATGACAAGTGATCGAGCCCAAATATATTAATATTTTAATCCGTCTATTAGAGTAGAGGTAAAAGAGAAATTATAAAGGAAAAGATAGATAACAATTTACAAAAAAAAAAAAGGAAAATAGAATTTCGAATGCTGTACGATTTACAAACCATCCTCATAAAAAACCAGATTTTTTCTTTTTCTTTTTTCATTCATTTCAGCAACTGATTGTAGAGAGAGAAAGCAATCTAGAGAGAGAAAAACACATATAGAGGCCACAGAGAGATAGAGAGACTGTTAGTTGAGTTTAGCGAGAGAGAGCAGGGCTATGGCGTCTGCATCAAGCGAACAGCAGAAGGCTCTTCTTCCAGTGGAGTTCATCAAGAGCGTTAATGGCCTCGATAAAGTCGTTCTTCGCGAAGTTCGCGGCAGCTCCGCCGAGGTATAACCGCTCGCTCCGTCTTTCTGTCTCTCCTTTTTTTTCGGATTTTCTCGCATTTGATGTTTCGTCGTCTTTCAGATGTTTTACGGACTCATTTTTGTTTTGATCTCTTGTTTTTTCGTTGTTGATGCTCATAATTCGGTTGATTTTGTGATAATTGTTTAATTTATCAAGTTATTTAGGTTATCCTGATGTTTTTTTGGACGTTTACGTTGTAGTCTGTGTTAATTTGAGGTTATCGGATCTACTTTGCGTAATTTGTTGTTACTTGATGGATTTGTGAGTTTCATAAGATTTGCGTTTTCTTGTTTTTACTAAAATGCTTAAATGTTGCGTAATTTGCTGTTACTTTATGAATTTAGTGAGTTCCATATGAATTGCGTTTTCTTGTTTTTACTAAAATGCGTATATTTTGTGTAATTCGCTGTTGCTTGATGAATTTAGTGAGTTCCTTATCAAGATTTGCATTTTCTTGTTTTCGGTAAAATGCGTATATTTTGCGTAATTCGCTGTTGCTTAATAAATTTAGCGAGTTCCGTAAGATTTGCATTTTCTTGTTTTCAGTAAAATGCGTATATTTTTGCGTAAAATTTAATGAGTTTAGTGAGTTCCGCAAGATTTGCATTTTCTTGTTTTTACGAAAATGTGTATATTTTGCGTAGCTTGCTGTTAGTTGATGAATTAGCGAGTTTTGCAAGATTTGCGTTTTCTTATTTTTTTTTACTAAAAATGCATATACTTTGAAAAATTTGTTGTTACTTGATGAATGAGTGAGTTTTGTAAGATTTGCCTTCACTTATTATGTACTAAAATGCATATATTTTGCATAATTTGTTGTTAGTTGTTTCTGAGTTTCCTTAGGTTTGATTTTACTTAGTTTTACGAAAATGCTTAAATTCGTACCAAATATGTTGAATAATGAATTTGTTAAGAGGCTGTAGACTTTAGAAGTTGAAACAATAAGGTTGAGGAATCCGGTAAGAGAGAAACTGATCATAGGTTACTTTGCTTGTGTAAATATAGGAAATTAGGAGTGATTATAAGTAATTTTGATTGTATGTGTAGCAGTTGGTTGGTCACACCGTTGATTTCCAAAATGTCTTTCATCTAAACTGAACTCAAGTAGAAGGAACTGGTCTGTCGAGTCATGTAGTGAGAGATTGGCTATCCATGAGGGTTCGTTATTTTCATATTAATCTGTCTCTTTGTCTCAAATTCCAAGTTTGCTTTGCACATTGATTAAGTTCAGATAAGAGATGTGAGAAAGGAGGATTGAAGAAGTTAACTTGACTAAGAAACCTGGGATGAAAAAACTAAGGATTATAAAAAAAATTCTGATTATGAAAGAAAAGAGAGAAAAGACTAGATTAGCCTATTTGCTTCATTTATTATATTGATTTGTTAAGACGCCTTTGTTAAAATCAAACTCTATCTTAATTCTGATAATGCTCTTTTGTGCTAAGCAGTCCTCATTTTGCATCAGAACTTCTAACCTCACTAGTCACCAGGTATGCTGCTTATGACACAAGCAGCATATTCTTTCTATATGATAGCTGTAGACTTTGTTCATTGTTAAATCTTTTTGGTTACTGTCATTTGATTAGGTTGTGTTGTCTCTGATATATCCGTTTTCTTCTGAAGCTTTACCTCTACGGGGGACAGGTGACTTCGTGGAAGAATGACTATGGAGAGGAGTTGCTATATGTAAGCAATAAGGTGTGTCTGACTTTAAATTACAAGTCTCTTTGTGTCATTATTTTTACCTTTGAAGATGTTCATCGTGATTGTGTAGAAAAAGCCTATTGATTAGAATGCCTTCTCTTTTACCTTCACTACGAGATAGGGTAGGGGAAGGAGATAGATGCTCAGTGTAAGTTATCAGTGTAAGTTCACCAAACTCTCTGTCTGACTGTTGCCTATCTTCAGTGAGCTTGTCTTTTGATGTAAACGTCTATGATGCAATCAGAATTTTACTCGAAGACATTGTCGTATCAGCTTATCAATATTCTTTGGTGATTAATTTGTTGTTAAATAATAATTCCTCTCCAAACTAATTGGTCATGTCCAGTGCGATATCCATTGATATTGGGTTTTGTTGTCTGATTTGGGAATGTGATTTACTTGGTGTGATCAACTGATCAATGTGGTTGGTCTATGCTGATAGAAAAATATATGATGGTTAAGAAACAATTGAGATAAAAACATAGAACAATCTAGAAAACATATATTCAGTGAGGGAATGAGGAAGCCACGCTCATAGATAGATTTAATGTGTCACAATGCAGAAGATGAAAAGTATCATTCATGTAAGTTTTTGTGCTGTGAGAAAGCTTTAATTTGGAAAGTGTTTAACTAATAATTGAAGATGAGCAAAAGGAAGTTATTGACAGCTTGGAAGTAGGCCCATTTTTTCAGCACTTCTGCTGGGTCATCTTCGATCAAAACGGATTTTTTTTCATAATATATAGTTTTTTTGTTGTTTTTTAATTGTTGTTCAATTGTGTTGGCCATTTGTGGTTGTTTATATGTTCGTAATTTATCATATGAGCCTCACCGACATGTATCTGCATTTTACATATTTTTCGTGGAGGTCTCAGTTTGGCTGAGTTGGCTTATTATGACTGGCTGTCTGCACATACAATTGGTAGTATCCCATGAAAATCCAGATGTTATTGTCTGGATGCTATAAATCATGTTGGGACTACTTGAAATTTGAGATTATTTTTGTTTATCTTTGACTTGCCATTCAGGCTCAATTCAAACCCCCAAAAGCTATTCGTGGTGGCATACCGATATGTTTCCCTCAGGTTTGTACTTCCTTTATGTAAAAAACTTTTTCTTATTATTTGTTTTATGGTTTTCCATTTGTCTTGATCATCTTCAAAGGTTAACTTGTGCTACATGGGTACGTGGTGCAGTTCAGCAACCATGGATCTCTGGAAGCTCATGGATTTGCCAGAAACAGGGTTTGGAGTATCGATCGTGACCCACCACCTTCACAATCAAATAACAAGGCATATGTTGATTTAATCCTCAAGCCCTCTGAAGACGATCTGAAACTATGGCCTCATAGGTACATTTTTGTTCTGCGCTTTTATATTTTAATTTCTAGAGACACCTCACGTCATCCTTGTACTCACTAACGAGATGACAACTGTTTATCATTTGTAGTTTTGAGTTCCGCCTGAGAGTTACCCTGGGACCTGGAGGCGATCTGATGCTGACATCACGTGTTAGAAACACAGACACTAAGCCATTCACCTTTACATTTGCATATCACACCTATCTTTCTGTCTCAGATATCAGGTACAAAATCTCTGCTACTAGTCTAGCGTTTCCCATTTATGTCTTTAACTGTTGTATATAGTATTATTGTCCCCCATCAACACCACTTTTCCTCCTCCCCAAAGAAGCCTTGATTTTTTTGTTTTAGTTGATGGATTGAGGTTGTATGTGTTGAATACTGGATTTGCTCCATTTGTCGTAGAACAGTGATATGAACCTGAAGCAAGTTAGCACTATTACTCTCCTCCTCCATTGAACGTTTTAGATTGTCAGCCTGCTACAAGTACTCAATTAGTCTGGTAGGTAGATTATTATGACATTATGGGGCGGCTATGTGTGCTGAAAGACAATTTGTGGGCAATACTCAGCGGTTACATTTTAATGCAAATGTATACATTCTGCAATTACAAATCCATAATTTCTTGCCTAGGCAATGTCTTTTTATGTGTTAGTTTTTTCTTGTAAAATTATTGTTCTACCTGTAGGCACGCTGGGGCTGCAATATCAATCATGATAGGATAACGCAGCTATTTAATACAAGTGTGATATTCTTAATTCATCTTTGATGTAAAAGCGAAATTAAAAAGTGACTAAAGTCTACATATGCTAAATGCATATAGTACTCGTATTCAAGATTTAAAGTAGTCGTCATATGTGGTATTCCCATATTATCAACCTAATACTTTCTTATAGTATGCGAATATACCAATGTTATCGCCCTAATAATATGCACGTTGTTTACACACCTGTCAAATATAAATTTATGATTTTAATGACGTGAACTTGTAATGTAAAAGCCTTAAACATGATAAGTGACCACAATCTGCATAAGCTTCATGTACTTTATTTAAAGAAATGTATACATTCTGCAATCACAATCCATAATTTTTTGCCTAGGCACGGTCTTTTTATGTGTTAGTTTTTTTTTTCCTCCTCCTTCTAAAATTACCGTCCTACCTGTACGCACACTGCAGTATCGATTATGATAAGATAACACTAAACACAATGTGCACATCAATTACACAGCTATTTTAAAATAATTGTTATATTCTTAATTCATTTATGTAAAAGCCTTAAACATGAAAAGTGAGTACAGTCTAAAGATGTATGCCGTATTACCATATTAATCTCTTTATGCACGTCAGTTACACACCTGTCTATTATAGTTTTCTGATTTTAATGTCTTTATGATGTAAAAACCTTGAACATGAAAAGTGACCACAATATGTATGACCATCATGCACTTTTATTATTGAAGTTGCTGTGGTATGCGGTATTCCCATATCATGAATTACCTCCTTGTAGGGATGACAATGGATCTTGAACTTGATTTGGATCACCTAAACTCAATATGGGCGGGTTAGGTCGGAATCTTAAGTTTTTTATCCATTGATATTGAAACAGATCTGGGTCTATTTTTAAAACCTATTGTGGTTGAAATGCAATCTAGGGTGCAGATCACATATCCGGTCCAAATATGGCTCCTTGACATCCCTAGTTATAGTCTCAAAGCTATAAAGTTAAGTTTTTTTTTTGTTGGTTGGAAATGCCTCCACTGACTGGCAACTTGACAACTGATAAAGCACCCATTGTACTTTTTTTTTGGAAGGAAAAAAAAAGTCATCATGGTCTTTTGCTCTAAGTAACATTGGCTGATCACTGGTATATTCAAAAGCAAAAACTTGGGTTGATTGCTAGGATGGTGAACATTTAAGAGTCCAATGTGAAAACTCAACCCAAAATCTTATCAGCTTGTATTGTCCTATACTCCTATAGTAGGACCGTCTTAGTTACACAATACTTGTTTAAGGGGGTTATGTTTGTTGAGTCTCTGTAGCGGGCTTATAGAAGCAGGTGTAGGAGACCGGTCCAGAAGAAAGTGAGGTTCCATCCTAAAACCATTTGATGATAGGAGTAAGCCACTAGTTTATAAACTAAGTCTAGTCTCTCTAATTCTTCCGATGTGGGGTAATGCCCAACACCCACAACTTGTCTAGTCTCTAATATTTCCGATGTGGGGTAAGGCTCAACACACACATGGGAAGAATTCTAAACAATGTTTCTTTTTAGTCATCACCAATCTGCTATGGAGATGGATGATATTTATGTTTTAGGCGTGTGAAACTCAAATTTGTCTTTTAGTATAAGTCTGAATCACCTCATGAATTTTGTGATGTCTACAAGTCTTGCTTTGGGAGAAGCTTCTTTGGATAGCATCGTCGTCAATCACATCATAATATACTTAATAGATCCATTTCTGTGCATTGTGAGCACAATATAATGTTCATATGGTTGCATTATACTTGCGTCGTTGAGCTTTACCACCTTAAGCATCCTTCTTCCCCACTCGTGGAGAGATCTTAGAAGGAACACTACTTTGTCTTTATTCCAAATCCTTTTCCTTCATGAATTCTGGAACTCTCTCCTTAGTCTTTACCCCCTTTCGTTCCTCCTCTCGATTCTGCACTAACATGATTGTTTAAACAAATAAATAGTAAGGGCTATCACAATGAATGGGGAAAATTATTTTGAGTAAACTGGGCCAAAAATCATCATTTTGTCGTTAAAGTATTTTATTATGAGTTTATCGCTTTTATACAGTGAAGTTCGAGTTGAAGGGCTGGAAACTTTGGACTACCTTGACAACATGCAAAAGAGGGAGCGTTTTACTGAACAAGGAGATGCTCTCACATTTGAAGGAGAAGTTAGTTTTTAGTATTTATTTCCTATTTTCTTCCCTTTGCATCTTGTACTGTGTAATATATGTAGTACCTTTTTTTGTGTACTGAGTAATAGATGTCCTACCTTTTTTTTGTGCAAGACAGATTGACAAGATCTATCTTAGCACACCAACTAAGATTGCAATCCTCGATCATGAAAGGAAAAGGACGTTTGTGATTCGCAAAGATGGGCTACCTGATGCTGGTATGTTTTTCATGTAAGATAGATTATTCTACTTTCTACATGACAGGGAGAGCCTGGATAATCTCTTTCTTTGAATGTGCAAATTGACCCCTCATTTTTTTTCTTAGTAATGGATTTTATTTCTATGATTATTTGCTTTCTATCCAACTTGGTTCAAATAATTAAAGGTTTATGTATTATACCAATAGTCTCCACTGAAGTTCTTTGCTACTTACTTTTAGGGGGTTGCTTCCTATTTTGATCGAATCACATTTTCGTTTTGGAAATGATACTTCCTTGTGCAGTTGTATGGAATCCTTGGGACAAGAAGGCCAAGGCCATGGTGGATTTTGGAGATGAAGAATACAGGCATATGTTGTGTGTGGAGGCTGCTGCAATTGAAAAGCCTATCACCCTCAAGCCTGGTGAAGAATGGCGGGGCCGTCAGGAACTATCTGCTGTTCCATCTAGCTATTGTAGTGGGCAACTTGATCCGCAGAGAGTTCTTCTGGGCACCTGAAGGTCGCTTTCAAGCTATCAACATTCTATACAGGTTATTTCAAAAACTAGTCCTTGTTTGCATGGTGGGTAGTTTATAGTTGCGCACTTATGCATCATATGTAGGTGGAAAGATTTTATAATCGCACATCATCGACAGCTAGATCTGACTAGGGTTAGGCTGCTAACATATTTGATCTTCAGAGTCTTTTAGCAGTGTGTTCAAGTACAAAATGTGGTGGCGGTTTATGTTACTACGATTCAGGTACGGTTATCAAACATGGGCATTGTAATATTGTTGGGCTGGCCATGACTTGGTTATTTAGACACGAAAACCCTATCCTTTAACAAGGATACAAGTAGAGGGAGACGTCTTCAAAACAAAATGAAAAAAATATAAGCTTGCGATATTTTGAAGAGTCAAAGTGATCGGCATGTTGGTTACCCAGTGCTGTGTCAACTGTCAACCATATATTTGTTTACTCATTTTTTTCATGAACCGCAGTTCGCTTAAGAATGGACTTGTGAAGACCAGTAAGTGCAAATTTTTAGTGAGCTTACACTTTGTTGTGCTGTGCACACAGCACCTTCTTAAGCGAATAAAATATTTACCAGTAGGATTCAAGAAGTCCCGTGGGTCTAGACCTTGTAGTCTCTTTTACGTTTGTAAATAGCTCCTGCATATATTTTTTGGGAAATCCAGCGCCTGAATTGATGACTTAACTGCAAAATGCTAATGAGTATGACACCTGGACACTTCATTTCAAGTCAAAAACACGTCTATTTTCGACAAAATAGCCAAGATGACACTTGGACATGCTACTTTTGAACGGGTTTGAGTAACGTAGTGTACAATCCATGACTCTTTGTTCATCTAACTAACATTTGATTTAACTGTACCATTGTATTCCTTTTCTTGAAACAGATCTGTCTTGAAGTTGTGACTTCTCGTCACGAGGCTGAAACATGAGTTGAGTTCGTTTGACGCACCTAATCGGATCTCTGTTTCCATGCTTTATTTTCTGCAGCGGATAAATGGCGGATTACTGTGTTCGTCAAAATAATATTTCCTTGTAAGCTAGTGGACTAATTTTTGTTGGCATGTCAAAAAGGAAGTACATGGTTAAATCAAACTGTTAAACAACGCACCAGTTGCTATGGTTCGACAAGTTTTGCCGTGTAATATCTTCTGGGTTTCCATCTTTGACAAATTTTGGAACTATGGATCGAAAGTGTCGTGAAGTTGATTTTTTTGTTAGAATATTATCCTTAATTTTTGTCGGCCCTTATATGTTCAGTGGATGTGGAATTGGTTTATTAGCTACATGCAAATTAGCATGTGAAACAAATCTCATTGTTTCGTGATCATTTATGCATTTACAGGAGTTTCGGTTTTAGTTATGGGTCTCCTAGAAACACTTCTCTCGAGGACTTGTAGTAACACTGAAAAGTTGCTTTTGTAGTTAACTAGTTATGTCCAACTCTTGGCCAAGGCCATCATTGACGCATGGGTTACCATTTCCCATTGTCGTGGAAGCCAATAGATGGCTGACCATCTATGGTGTTTTAATCAGTACCTTTATTCTCCCCATAGGGACTATGCTCCCCTCTGTCGAAATAGTCCACCATGAAGAGAAGACGTCACTGACTTTCATCCACAAGGTTTTGAAAATATGTATTTCCTTGCTCATTAATCTCTGAAACCGTCGAACAATTAAGGCAACTTGATTTATCAGATGCCATGATCATAAAATCTAAAAACGGACCACACCACTAGTGCAAATTTAGATTAATGAAAAGACAAGTTGATCGGCATATGCCAATAATACAATTCGCAATTGCAAAAACCAAACTGGGAGATGTTAAGTATATAAAGTCACATGGGCGGGCAGTGTTGAGATTCCAGGAGGAAGTGGAAGAACCAATAATACAATTTTGTGTAATAATGAAGAATCAACAATGAACATGATTCAATTACCCAATCCATAATAATACATATGATAACCTGTAATTTTGGAATGACTGCATGCTGCCATGTGACGTACGAGAGTAGAAGGTGCTACTGTTGTTTATGCGTACGGCGTAATTTTATTATTATTGGGAAATAAAATGGCTTGATTAACTAACTAATCATTGATTATGACACCTTTCATTATAGATTATTTAGAAGAACGGTGTTTTTAAGTAAAAAGACAAGTTATCTACACTTTAGTCTTTGGCAACTAGTAAATACTGGTTTCAGATACGTAGTCACAGTTCACAAAGCATGCTCCAAATTGAATCAGATATGTTTACATTACGTACTTTGGAATATTTTTTATAAACTTCACAATTATTTCGTGGTTTGTGTGGGAAAATTAAAGATAGATAATTGATTGGAACACTTGGACCAACATATAAAGAGTCTTTCTCCCTTTTATTCCTATTGTCTTACTTTCTATAATGTGTCATGTCCAAGACTTTGAGTTGGAACGTGGAGCGCACCCTTGTCTAATCTCGAAGAAATGCAAGCTTGATCGACAAGCACTAGTGAGGGATCGCCCACCAGTGCTTTATTAGCGGTCTCAGTTTGTGTGAATCGGGATCCTCGTCTTGATGATCATCAACAGTCGACACACACATGTTCGTTCGTAAGATTGAAGACAACAATTTGTATGAATGCAAGCAACTAGTAAATAAAAGACTTTTGGTGAGAACCAGATAGATTGATTAGTACCTCCCATAGAGGCAAATTCAATAGTATAAGTCATGTAGTAGGAAACATTGAAAATGCGGAGTAACGATATGTTTTCTATACGCCTAAAAACATATCTTAAACTAAAAAGCTAGTACACGCAGGAAGTAATCTTGGAGTACTACTAGAAACTAAAAACGGAAATGAAAATACATGAGTACATAAATGAAATCTAAAGAGTTGAAATGAACGGACCGCGCGCGTTGATTTTGCTAGTGGCTTACTCCTATCATAAAAAGTCATAAAAATGTGCTTTTTTTTACCACGATACTAATGATATAAATATAAAAGTTTCTACCGATAAGTTATTTTTCAATCACATTTTCAACGGCAACTTCTTATCGTAAAGAAAATTACTAAACTTTTTATCATAATATTTATATAACTAGATTTCATTCCCGTGCGATACACGGGTAATTAAATAATGTTCTGTTTTTAAGTGAGTTTGTAGAACATGTATTGTTTGTTTCGATTCGAAAATAGAAAATAATAAGCAATCAACTATAAAAGTCAGGTATAAAATTCCAAGGGGTTATAATATAACTATAAGCAATAACTATCTAGCTCTACT
Source organism: Silene noctiflora (assembly GCA_009801015.1). Lineage (NCBI taxonomy): Eukaryota > Viridiplantae > Streptophyta > Magnoliopsida > Caryophyllales > Caryophyllaceae > Silene > Silene noctiflora. The sequence goes on from VHZZ01031939.1 coordinate 13,739, forward strand.
CTAGTCTTGTAATGTAACACTCCGGAGTTCTTTCGCATGGATAACCAAAAAAGAAAGTGCACTTTGTTGATATGAGTAGTACTTTCAATCCCTTTAAGCACTAGTCAGATTTTAAGTCTATCAATGGACCTCTTCAAGGGGTACCCCACCCGAATAACGTCTTCGGTTCAGTGAAGTATTACATGTAACCAATTTAATTTCAGTTAGTCGTTAATTTCCATTAAATGTCTTGTAAGACCGTGTTAGATATTATTATCTATTATGCATTATATTAAATATGAGATTTTGAACGGTTACATAATATTGTTTACAAATGGTAGCCATTGTTAGTAATTCTACTCAGTTTCTACATCTCCAGTTGTAGTACAACTTGTATAGTATATTAACTGCTATGTTCCCCTCTTTCTCATATGGTGTTCTATTTATTTGATTCTTAGGGTTCTCTAATAAACTGTTTGCTTATTCATGTAGGTATAATTTAGGATTATTTCATAGGAATAATTCATCCTATTGTTGTTCATCTTATTTTAATCCATCATTCATATTAACTCACAATAATACTAACTATCAGACGATTTCCCTAGCTTGCACTTAGCCA
>VHZZ01031960.1:0-22275 GCA_009801015.1 Silene noctiflora
AAAAAAAAAAAGGGCTTCTACCCCGGAGAATTTGGAATGAAATTTCTAAAACGGAGTCATTTCTTTATAATTCTTATGTCGAGTGCTTAATGACCAGAGCGGTAGCGAGAGGGGACTAAGTGAAGCGAGTCCCATGAAAAAAGGTAGACTTCGATCTCCTTGATAGGGTTAGTCGTCTTTTGATGTCCCCAGGTTTTGTTTATGACCCTCAGTAGGCTATCTACTCAACCTTTCTTTAAACTAAAACAGTGGTTGAACTCCGTTCCTTTGAGCAAGAGATCCTAACGAGACTATTGGCGGTTAGAAGGACTCGTCACGGGGGATCCTTTTGCTAAGCCGCGTTTTGTGCGCCTCTAATGGTACGTACCTTCAACAGAACTTATTCTCCTTATTTCCATAAAGGATAATTGCCCCTGAGTAAGTTTCGTCTGCGAATTGGGCCAAGCATTGGTCGTTTTTTTTTTCCTTTCCTCAGAAACGACGTGGCTATAGCGCTAGTTGAGCGTGTAGCGCTTACATGCCATGGATAGGAATACTTTTACCGAGTGACGATTACAGCTCGTAAAACCTACCTAGCCGCATCCTGCATCGTGGGCTTTACTTACTCATCTGCCTAAGTAAAGCGTGGGGGAAGACCTCTTCGAGGAATAAGAAACTAGAACAAGCTCGGTATAGAACTACTTTGTCTACATTAGATAGACTTCATTTTTTTTTTCGAAAAAAAAAAAGCTCTAAACATGATAAAGGGAATTGTAGTAGGGGTACGGCACTAAGTAAGTTACTACAAACAAGTACAAGCCAAAACAAGCGCTTTCTTTTTAATGTATCACTCACGCTTTTCTTTCTCATAAACAGCCTGAAGAAATTCTCTGTTTAATTGGCGGACTTTGCGAGGTGCTAGGTAGGGGCTTTTCTAATATAAACTAGTAGCGTAGTCCAGAAGTTTTATATTATAGCAATTTAACAAGCTTTCTATATTAATGTATTTACGGATGCCAATGCTTTGTTTATAGTTCGCGCATTAACACACAATAAGTAAGGGTAGAGCCGGGCTAGTCACCACATAAAAAAGACTTTACAATCGCTTTATTACATTACCCACCTAATTAAAAAAGAAGCTATGCCTCTTCACTGAATCTTCCGGAACTTTTGGAAAGTTTATAATCGCTCCGGCCAGAAAAGAAAATCGATAAATACCCTGAACTGCCATATTATATAGGAGTCCTAATATGAGCTAAGTCCTTTGCAAGTTCATGAACAAAGAGAGAAGACACTCTCAGGGAAGCACCTGGAGCCAGACCACTTGAGCGCTATACTGAAAGAGACAGTTAAAGCCGGTTTCCATACTTCTTTTTTTAGGGTTTATCTAAATTAAATTATAAGACGGAGTAGCTTCATTTTTTGAAAGATGCGTCAGAAGAGGCAAAGGAATTGGTGGATGCGATGGAGCATTAGGAATTGCATTAGAATATAACTCTTTAGTAGGCATTTCCCGATCTTCTATTATATATTATATATAATATATAATAGAGGTAAGGTGTTCACACAACTTTATTTTAAATTAAAACAAAAAGTTATAGTAAGTAAGTTTAATTGGATTTGTCTAACCCACAGATAATAGTTCTTTCGCTCTCCCCCTTGTAGAAAGACTCATATAAATATACAGTAGGAGAGGACAAGTCGTCCTCCCACCGTCGGAGAAGCGTTCGTTCAAAAGAAGTAAAGTAATCGCTCAATATACGTATAATCATCTCATCAGTGTGAAAGGGTGTTTTGATCCTATTAGTAGTCATTCTTATTCTTTATTCAACAATTCCCAAAGTTGATTGGAGAAGGGGCGTTTGCTGGGGATTGAGCTTCTTGTATTTATGCATTGGAAAAGAGAATTCTTTAAGCTAAGTTTTGGACAAGAGCCAACTTATGCGGCCCTTCCTTAACTATAAAAACTATAAAGGGGTCAAAGTAGTGATCATCCGGGTCAATAATTGAAAAGAGACCCCGCTGCGTATATCGCATATCTTACACCTACTCTATCTATCTATATTGTATAAAAGAAACGTTAAGCTAGGATCGCTTGAAAGACGTGAAACGCGGTAAGTCAGAAGCTTTTCATTCTCCGCTGACTGACATCTACCTATCTCTGATATATTACTTAGATTAATTAGATTTTTTTAAGACAACAGGAACGGTCTCCTAAGAAAGTACGACTAGGATAATAGAATAACATTTTGAACTTTTGTGCACGCACCTAAGGAACTTCCATTAAGATTATAAAGAATCTTGGTTCTACCACCATCAGCAACATCAATGGCTGCACTTGCTTCTTCTTCGTCAGAAACTGCTTCTTCTGCCCGATCCTTTGTATCTGATTGTTCTGGAAAGGCCGATTGCTCCTGTTATTCAGGGTAAGAGGCCTTAGATTAGGATAGGCATGCCCCACATAGTAAAGACTGCTGCCACGGAGACGTCATACTTGTGTCCGATCAACTATTCCCTTTATACTACTAATGCAGCTTTTATTCTATAGAAGTAATTTTACAGGCACGTTATACAGACTCTTTCTTTTTAGATTCCAAAGTAAGATAATGAAAGGAACCATCTCACTCACTATCAAAAACGGCGGCTTCAAGAGTTTCTTTCTTCGACCTACCTATTAGATCAAGCTTCATTCCTCAACAACTCGTTTGGCTAGTTACAGGTTCTAGTGGCTGCTTGTCGAGTTCCTATCCTTGTTTGTATGGAATACGCGAGTATCAATATCAAATAAATTACCTCTCATGGGAAAAAAGTCTTAAAGAGAAAACGTAGGCAATAAGGAGAAAATAGCCGTAGACTAGTGTTCTTTCATGATTAGATAGAAGTGTGATAAGTCGCAGCTCGCTACTTCACTTTCGTCAGAAACTAATGCCGTGTGACATGTATAGACAAAGACATACCGAAGTGAGCCTAAGATTTCATCACTTATAGTACGACTATTATATATAATAGGTATGACATGATATAAGGAGAGCAACCCCCTGCCCCTGAGTATACTACTTTATCTCGATTTCCTGCTCTAATTTATATTCAAGTGGCTAGAGCTCTCCCTTTAGATTTTGAGAAAAAGAAAGGATTCATTCCCAACATACCGACTTGAAGGCAGATGCTAATCCCATACTTAACATCCCTTGTATATTATAGTTTCACTCCCCAGTGGGATTGTTCGTTATCTGCTGTACCTTGCTATATTCTTTGATGGCTTAATACATTAATTTCAAAACGGGAGTTCTTATCAAGTAGGAAGGAAAGCTCACTTGCGGGCGAGCTTAAAAGCAGAGTACGTTATTCTTAATGTTATAGTAAAGTCAAGGGGGGTTTGCCAGAATCTTACTCTTTGTCACTTGATGCCTCTCGTCCTAGACTGTCCGAAGATAGTTTCTTATTCTTCTTAGGCCTCGGGCTTTGCACCAGTCTCTATATTTCAGATTATACACAATAGAACTGTTGTACTGAAGTAAAAAGATGGGATGGATGCGCTTTCTTAGTTTAGTACGGTTTTATACTTCATCTTACTCTATTTGCTGCCGAGCTGTTTCTTTCATCTACCTCGGACAATGGCCCGTCTTGTTCTTAGACGTCCCCGACTAAGGCCCCTTCTTCCTACTTGTAATTATATATAAAAAGACGCATTATAGTATGGTTGAAGTCCTGAGATTCCTTAATTGAAGAGTTTGATGCTCGAATTCTAATTATAAATATATTGTATAAGATCGACGGTGGGTACCTTTTCGCTTGTAGTGATTTAATATACTACGAAAAAAGACTTTCTTGTTATAATGTGAAACTAAGAGTTCCTATTTCTTATCCTAACTTACTTCTCTTATATCATCGGGGAAGCTATAAACAAAAGAGGTGCCCTTTACGCGTCTAACTGATTCCCCACGGGTAAAAGGCTTCACGACAGGACCTTAAGAAGGGTATTCCTTAATAAGCCCATTCTTAAAAAAACTAATTTACCTGTGTACCTAAAAAGGGCACCCTAGCTGGGTAGAACCACAAGTTTAGAAGGTGTGTTAGATGAGACAAGACAACAAGGGCTTGATGCCCGATCATTTGCCTATGAGTCTGCCTCCCTGCCACTCGGTAGACCAACAAAAAAATAAAGTAACTCGGATAAGATCTCTTGCTCGAGGACCCTCTCTGTTCTAATTTAAATATAATTTAAAACCCCGCCGCTCTTTATACTTGTCTTGCAATGAATATAACGTTTAAAATCTTTCAAGAGAGTCCCCTAGGGGTTCAACCCTCGATTGGGCGAAAGTCGCATCCGCCTTAAAGAATAAAATGTTCGAACAAATACATTAGGAATGAAATACTCGACCATCAGCCCTTGATCCGAGTTTACTTGACCACTATTACCAAGAGTGCTTTGGCAGGGGCATGTGGCTTTGAGGAAATTTACAGTGAAATGACTCTCCGGAAGATTGATGGCCACCAGCGGCTAAAAAAAAATGAATGAAGGCAAAAGCAATTCATACCAAAAACGCGGCTTTCTTTAACTTTTTGCATCTTACAAAGTAGTCTTATTTCGGAGCAATAGCGGCTCATCTACCAAGGAATTCGTTGCCAAAAAAGGAGCGTTTTCATTGCAACTGACTTTTCTGTTGTTTTTCGCCCACTCTTTATGCCTTTGACTTCCAATAGTAGCAGTTCAAGAACCTGCCTTCAATCATCGCATCTTTTCGGCTGGGTCCCTCATGAGCGTGATAACAAAGTCTATAGGGTATAGGCCAAAGTAAGATGAAAAGGCTTTCATCACGAGAGCAGCAATCCATTTCTACGGATGCATCCCCCTTGTTTCCAGGTAGAGAATGAGACGAACAACAAAGATGGGGGAATCAGATGTTCCAAACAAGACAGAAAAGCTAGTTCATATTGATCGTAGGATTCATAATAAAGCAGCTTTAGATGATGATACATAGACAAGGCCTTTCCCACCCCACATATAAGACGGGAATCTGACTCGAGCTGTCTGGACCATCAACATCAGACCCTGCTTCTGTTCCAGCTTGCTCATCGGCAGTTCTAGCCTCGCCCGTGAGCTAGCACGACGAGTCCTTCTTTCCTTTCTATTACTTTCTTTACGCCCTTTCTCCCGACTCCGGAAAATGGCGTTCGTTCAACTTACGCATCTATCTAACCTTCCTTCTGAGCCTGGTTATTTATAGCTCGACCAATAGGGAGAGGAACAAACTCGATTAAGAATTAGCTTCTTATATATGTATATAATGATTGAACCGTGGATTTTTATGATGATATGATGGTAGGTTCCCATTTGCCCAAGTCTTTCTAAAAATTCTTTAATATTACTAATTAAGTAAAGGGTCTATACTGTAAGATTGCATTTCATTGTATGAAAGTGCGAAGAAAGCAATGAATTGAAGGACCTGGATCTTATCCTGCCCCTGTGACATCGCCGAGGGCCAATCCAAGGACTCGCGTATCGACCCTACCCCGAGAAGGAGACTCTTTCCAACAAACTCCCTTCGAAACCTACGCGTGTTCGAAAGACGTGATAATAAAAATTACATCACGGTATGGTTTTGCATATTATAGTACATAATAGGTACCAATGCCGTATTCGATTTAAACTGTATTTGTGTCGTAGTGGTAAAGTCCGCTTTTGCGGTTGACCCGCCTCGTAATAAGGGCACCACTATTCCTAGCCCAAGTCAAAGAAGAATTTCAAAGCAGAGTTAGGTTCAAAGTCAGAACCCCTTGTGTGATCTTTTAACATCAGTAAGGATTTCTTTACCGAATCAATTAGAGCTTTCCCACTTTTTTTTACTGGGACTAAAGTGCCCATCTCAGTTCCCTTTGCTCGAACTCTTGATGAAACCATTCATTGAGGCCGATGATATTCCCATTTTTTTTTTTCTAATAAGAGCTAGTTATTCTTCCTTTGGTCGGGCCAACCTTTTATCAATTATAAGTAAGGTTCATTTGAGACTGAAACCAAGGAATGGTCTTTTCACAAACCTGCTACGGAGATACCTTAGGTCCCTTCGAGCCAAGCCAGCAAAGGATCCTCTTGCTTCCTCTATTTCGCTCGTACCGTGTGCCTCGTCAACACGAGCCTTTCAAGCATGCCCTCTAAGTTTCTCTTTTTTATAAGTGCTCTGCATCCGCACTTTTTGTGTTAAAGAAAGACTTTTATTTTCGATCCGGAAGACTGGGTCGAGGAAAAAGACGTCGACGTTCTAGCCGAACCTGTCGAAGCAGTTTTTGTTGATGAGATTGGTGGGTAGAATATCCTTTGAATGTCTTCGTTGCTACGGCTAAGCAAGCGTTATAGCATGGGACGCCTTTCTCCTGACGCGCATGACTTGGCAAAACGTTAGAAGCAAGTATGCAGGGAAGGGGGTGCGAAGCCTTACGGGAGGCGTCCTTACGGGAGAGAAATTTCTTTCAACAATATCCATAAGAACTCGTGTGGACATCTTGTAAATAGAAAGGATGCCCGCGGCTGATATGAGCATGGTTTTACTGCTAGTGGTTTGAGAGCACAGTACTCGTTGGCTTGGCAGTAAGTAGTTAAAGAGTTTTTCCCCGGCACTTTTAAGAACGTGAGCAAGAGGATGAACAAGTCGAATCATTTCCACAAGAAGAATTCGTAACAGGCCTTACCTTATTTTAATTATAAAGCTATGTGACGCACCAAGGGCCTCTGCTCTAAACGAGTCCCCGGAAAGACTCGACAAAAGCCTTTAAAGTAGTTTAGGTTTACAACTGGATGGACCCATTTCCCCGCGGGTCTCCATTTACAAGCATCAAGAAAGACTGAAGCTGGTCTAGCTCAAAGTCTTCCATTTATATGATTATTATATAGTACTAGTAAATTAATCGTAAAAAGCAAGAAAACTTTGTTTCGGGAAAGACCCTCAATGAGTGGGTTGAGTTCGGTACCGGATCGCTATACTGGTCTTAGCCACTTCCTAGGAGATCCCACAAGACTGCCCTTTTCTCGGACTTGCTTGGTCCACTAAGTTAGGATGCGATTCATTCGTAGAGCCATTCCACCCGTAGCACCCTCTTGTCTTGATATGATAGAAAGATATACGCATGTCTTGAATCCTGGAATCATAGTAATAACTTTCATAGAGTCGTCTCACTTTTTGTGGTGAGATACATGGCAAAGCACTCTGTCTCGAGTCAGTCAGGTGGAAGGAGAGGGCGGCTGGAGGAGAGTCTCCGACAAGAAAGAAAAAACCAGCCGCGGTGTCTTTAATTCCTAGCTAGGATTCATAGACTTCTAAAAAAATTATGTAAATCCTTCTTTCTACTAACCTCGTTTCAACTCAAACTTATCTTTACACTGGGAAAGGCAAGCTAAGAAAGATAGTTGGTCAGAAGGCCTTGAGGGACTTACTGCTTTAGTACCGTGGGAGAGGGGGTGAATTCACATTCGATGGGTAGAAAAAAAAGTGGGAAACGGGTGAAGGTTTTATAATTAGGATGTCATTTTGGACCAAACAACTCTTTGGGTAGGCTGCTACTATATTTGAGTATGATCGTCTATGTTAATAGGGGCTATAAATAGGTTATTGACCATAACATAGGGAATCTAATTAACATAAGAAATTTTATAAGTATATTTGCAGTGTGGGAGAATTCCAACCTTGAAAGTGGTAAAAGCTTTCCCGAGAGGATCCCTTTTATAGCTCGGCTGAAAACAGAGGATTTTAAGAGGCTCAAACGTTAGTGAGAGGGGTGGGCCGCAGAACCTGCTAAAGCCCTTGTTTATTAACAAGTTTGTTTTTAAAATGGAAAAGTTTGGTATTTTCAAACATACCAATCAATATTCTACAAAAGACTCATCATATCATATAAAGATAGGGCAAAGACAGGGGCAAGTCAGTAGAAACATCTCAGTGGCGACAAAGGAAGCAAGTTTCTTGACGAGCAGAGGAGCTTTGGATGGCTTTTCCTTCGACCCGGGATCAGGAATGCTTTGGTTTCAACAAATAGCTTTTGTGCCTTTTTGGGGGGAATGTCAGTACACCTTAGGGGTTGGTAAACAAGTAAGCTATTTGTTGACCTTAATAAAGAGTAGAACCACCCTTGTCTCCATCATCAGCGAAAGCAGCTTCTGGAGCAGTACTTTTAACAGCTCGCTTATCGGCATCGAGTGAACCATCAACTCAATCTGATATTCCAGCCGATGCTACCTATGCCTACGCTTTTTTCATCCGATACACCCGTTCTTGCTCTGATCTCAACTGCATTTAAAATAAAACTTAAAGAAAGAAGGATTCGGCCTCAGTTATAGTAAAAGAAGGAAAGCTTTCTTCCGATCTTTGATGAGCTAAGGTCAACCCAAATCATTGCTGAAACTGAAAAAAAAAAAGAAATCCCCTGAAAGACTTTCTTAGATTAACATTAAACAAGGTCTTTTGGAAAAGGAAAACGGGCGGTATGCCAACGGGTGTTGATGAGGAGAGAGGATGTTCAAGATTAAATTCCAACCAATCAAGGAAGCACGCATAATGAGTCTACATTATACATCATTAGCATTTTACCATTTTAAGCACAATCTATGTAAGAGTCTAAATACCATCTACATCGGGCAAGCCAGTTCCTTAGCCAGCTATGCTTTACTTTTATGTTTCGTAAGAGATCCCATTTTATGGTTAAGGCAGGACCATAATTTTGATTATGACAAGGGCAAACCGGGGAAGCAAGAATAGGGGATGACCCATGATACGATAGAGCATTTGTCGGAAATGGCTGGAAAGGCTTTTTCTGCATAACAAAATAAAGCCACCCTTTCCCTTTCTCTTTGACACGCACTTCTAGAAGTACCCATAAATTACTAAACAAAGGAATTGGCAGATTGAGAATACCTGCGGGCTTTTAAAAAAACATTCCTTATGGTGGGAACAAAAGAAGGGATTCTTGACCAAAAGACGTTTACGCGAGAGGAATCCTCGTATATTGTATTACAATTCATCTCATCAATACTAAAGAGTACTTACTAACCGCCTTTCTTTTCTTAATTGAAGACTCGTGTCGTGAAATGGATTTCTCCAAGCGACTTCAGACCAGCAATCTACTACTACTTTAGCAGCTTAATCGACAGGGACTTTTACTAAAGGAACTTATCTGCTTTCCCTATATATTATATATAGACTGCCCTACTATACTCCGGAGTTATAATTTCATGACAGAAGAGTCTTCCTATAGGAAGAAGCTTAGGAAGCTTAAGGCACAGTTGCTTCTACAGCTCTATTCTAAAGTTCCGTATAAAGCACCGGGCGAGATTTCTTTAGAAAGTAGTTCCAACTTCTAGGGGTGGGCTCGGTTCGGATGGTACTTTCGGACAAGCTCTCTGTCTGTCTTTAGCGTACGGCTTTGCGATCGGGACATCTGTTACGAGCCCGATTCAGATCAAATGGGCATCAAGATTATGAGCTTTCTTTCTATTTTGATTTAGAGACCCCCGCTTTGATGTAGTCTTATACCTGCGTAGCACCCTGAAATTACGGCAATTCTTTGAATTTCTGTTATGTATAATCCTAAAGAAGTGAGCTTCTTTGTTGACCGATTCTGTAAGTGACTTCTTAGGTTAGGAGAATCTTACGATTTCGATACCGAGCCCCATGAATTAGTGGAAAGACTTTGACTTTCTGTAACGCTTCGTCGTGTGTGTAACGGCAGCTAGAGCCCGATCAGCATCTCTATTTTATCATATGAATGTTTCGTACGAGCTTGAGAAGAAGAATGAAAGCACATCTTCACCCCCAAGGCAGAAAGAACTACTCGCGCCTTGGTACAAGTTAAAGTCAAGTAGGCTCGTAAATTTATAGACTGAGAAAGATAGGGCGGATTCTACCGCTCCTAGGAATGATAGGTCCGGAGGAGATCAACTGTATAGAAGTGAAGGTATACAAACCTTGATTTCAGGGGGACGCTTCAGATTCGACAACTCCGATGCGTTTCCAGGGGCTCGATCTATATAATCTCCGACTTTTAAGAAGGCATACCAACCAAGATCTTCCAAAGATGTAGGAGTCTAGTTAACCGCTCAAAGGCAGCAAAGCAAGGAAAAGAAGGAAGTGCTTTCCAATATATATATATATATTTTTTTCTTTTTGGTTTGCATATGTGAGCTGCCCTCTTCTCTAACTCAAAACTTTAATAGTTAAAGAGAACAATTGGAATTGATTCCACTTCCCCGATTAATAGCTAATATACTTTAATAGAGTGGATCCTCCGCAAAAAATACATTTGAAATCTTTGGGATGAATCTATCTATGCTTGTATGGGATCGGCCCTTGCACTACCTGTTATTGTTATAATCATTCCAATCCCAGCAAAAGCCAACAAATCTTAAGCTTCTTGTTTTTTGAAAGATTGGCTTTTTTCTTACTAACTAGTCTATCTAAGAAAAAGAAGATTCCATTATATCCTTCCTTTTGACTCCTATCTATCTTTATTCTGTATGAAAAGTAGAGCTTTGAAAGCTCCATTATATATTAGGTGTGTGAACAGCCAGTGTTCAGTGCAAAGGGCGTAGCCAGAGCGAGGAGTGGTCCAGAGAGTCAGTCAGGTGGTCATCCAACCGCCAATCGTCACAAACCCTTTAACTAAAGCTCATTCCTCAAGTACAAAGATTAAGTCTTCAATAACTGATGAGATTTCTAATCAAAGAGGTCAGCCAAGAACCTATGAATTCACATCACACAAGCGCATTCACTCTAAGTAGCGAGCTATGTACTGAGCATACTCTTAAGGGTTTTTAATATCTCAACTGACAAGAGAGAGATTCTGATTGCAGGATAGATCCCTTGTTGAAAGCTCCTAATCTTTTTTTTGACCTCAGAAGAAATGCGATTAGGGAGTAAGCTCCTTAACCCGCTCCATTGTCTTAATCTTTCTCTTTTTTCTAGCCTCCGGAGCCAGTTGCTGGGTTAGGTACTTTCGTTGATTAAACATAAGCTAAAATAGGGGAAGCATGGTATAAGAGGGTGCAGTACCTTATCAAATCAAATATAATAAAATCTTGTAGGCCGCTCAGGAAAGAAAGACCGGACGAGCTGGCTTTCCCCGTCCTAGCATATCTTTCCTGAGAGTCAGTAGTTACGATCCACCCTTATTAGATTAGTCGAGCCAACCCAATTACGTTTGTGCAATTTCTTGTATGTAATAACTGCATCAAATGGGAGTGTAAAATAAGTCGCGGGTTTGGCTTTTAAGAAACATGATAGGGAAAAAGCACTCTTTGCTAAGCCTGCATTCTGAGCATGCGACAAAAAAAGCATCAATCGGGAACGAAAGCGTTGCGGATCGGGTTGCCGATGGAAAGGGAAGGTGTAGACCATTTAATTAGCTTATACTCCGTGCGTGGATACACGGGAATCCCGCAAGAAAAATATCTTTAAACAAAGTTTGTTAAGGCGTAAAAAGCTCTTACTGACGAAGCAATTCCCGCTGCTAACGATGAGGTTCTTCCCGGAGAAAAAAGTCTAATTATTCTATTAATTGAAGCACGCTATATGACATGCTTTTCTCAATCTTCGGAAAAACGCGAAAGGGCAGAGCAGTTGCAGATAATATTTCCAATTAGTTAAATGTTATTTTGCCTCATTAGTGATTTCCTACCTAATAGATAGGAAAGGGGAAGAGTAAGTCAAAAAACATTTCCATCTATAGATTCACCGGATCAATTAATGGATCCGCATAATAAAAGATTCTCAAATTCAAAAGAAATTCTTAAAGAAGATAAAAAAGAAGCATTTGATGATCATGGACATGAAGAGGAAGGTCCTAGACTATATACGTATATAATCTGACTCTATATCTGACCAATGAAAGCACCTAACCTTTCCTTGGACAACCAACCCGAAATTGGATCCTACCGATACCGACCGGCCGAAGGAAGCAACCGCGGAATTTCGGAAAACAAAGACGGGGAAGCAGCTGCTTTCCCATAAAAAAAAAGTAAGGCAAGATAAAGGGGAACTTCCGTGATATGACGTATCTATAATGAGCGTTGGCATTCTCCTACAGATAGGGATATCATCTGTGTATTGAAGCTGCTCAGCCGAACCTAAGTAGCAGGGATTGGCTTTTTTAAGGCTTGGGTGGCATGAACTTTATCTGTTTAAGGAAGCAATGCCTATAACTAGAAAGAGGGCTTTGATAATTTGGCTATGTTCGAAATAAGACTTACTGAACAGCTAGTCCTGCGACTTTTTTTACTGAGAGCGATTTTAAGGACTTAGCGTTTATGCCGCGTTAACTCACGAGCGCCGAGCCGACTCTTAATCACCAACAAGGGCGTCCTTTATAAAGCTTACATATAAGATAAATAAAAAGGGGTCTACTTTCTAATTATAGAATCTTTCTTAGGAATAGGAAGGATCGGTCCGTCGGATGCGCGGCAAGCATTCCCCATAGCATTAGCACTGTATATCGAGATCCGGTTAGCATCGTTGGTTAGCAGCTAAGCTACTTTAAAATTAAAATATGAATGATTCTCGCCTACGCGCTTTTCACTAAGACTTAGAATCTTCTTATAAGCCTAGCACTTATATGTTAATGGCTCAATTCTCAACTATAGTAAATTAAAAAGACGAAAAAAAGAGAATAAGATTAGGGTAGCGATCCTTAAAGCAACTTTTTTAAAGTAAGCAATTCTTTACCTTTACACATACATAGAGATTTTATGGGAGTATCACTCGCTGTTCGGGGTGGAGCTTAAGTTTTGTAGAACCCTTTTTTACTTGTCGTACTCCATGCAAAGTAATAAGCATAATCATAGTAGCGAAGGCTGCTGCATGGAGTAGAGCTGGTCGATCAATCAAAGTGCTAGTGTTTTAATTAATCTTCTAGGCGCCCTCTTTTCGTTTTTAGAATGTTAGATTTAGGTGGTTTCGTCGGCAAAGGTAAAGCGTCGAATAGAAACATAAAAAGTAGGTACAAATTTCCTTATTTAATATATCTATCTTTCTTAGCTTAGTATGGGTGAATACAGCCTTACTTACTATTACTGTATTGAATAAGAATTTTTTTGAGCTTTATATTATATAATAAAAAGAATCCGCCGAACCTAACCCATAGTCTCGTTCCCAACTTTCCCCCAGCCCGTCCTTTTCTCTGGAACGACAATTACATTTTTTTTCCAGCGCTCGTTTCATAAAGACATTAATTCATCATTGAAAGTTAGACTTTTGCATCTATTCTTTAGAACTATAACTGGAATATTGTTTTAGCCAATCACGAGAAAGAGAAAGTAAAGGCTTTAATCGAAAAAAAAGATAAAATAGAAGCCGTAGAACAAAGGGGCAAGATTTACCGCCGCTGCTAGTGGGCGGAAAGTTTAACTGAAATTATCTATAAATGGTAAAAACCCATTCCTTGTCTTTGTCTTACCAATTTTGGTCAAATTAAATCAAAAATTACCGATTCTTTGACCTTTTCTAAGGTTTTCTTTAGCTAAAGCAGTTCCTGAATAGGCATTTCAATTGCAGGAAGCTTCCTAATTACATAAGATTTCGCCGATATCGGGGTAGCTTGAAGGGGTAGGTGGTTGGTTGCCAACCCATTGTCCAGGCCAGCATACAAGCAATCCGGAGGTGCCTAATAGATACCGGAGCTTACACAAACCTGTTTTACTATTCGCCTTCGAGCTTCAAACCGTGTCACCTTAAACCGACCAGCGGATCCTATATGTCAAGGTAAAGGACAGGTCTCGGGGAAGGTCCTAAAAGATATCAAGACACAGCTTTTCTTATACCAAAAGCGTATCCCACCCTATACTGCAATCTGTAGATAGGAGGTTCCTCTAGATCATCGGCATCAGCCCCGGTTGACATTTAAGTAGTTGGCAATAATACCGTAGCGTTTGGGGGGTGACCCGCCTTTTGAGAAGGTCCTGTATAGGGATACTTTACTTTCTTCGTAGGCTGACATATTAAGAATAAAGATGAGGGGCGTATCCGGAATCGTATTCAGCCGATGTTCCCGCCTAAAGAAAGCAGTAGGATTTGATGTTGTCCTTACCATACAAAGATGTCAAAATGAAAGCTGGTCCCATTAACGGGTGTAGCAAAGGAAGCAAGCCAAGACTAGAAGATTTGGGGGATTATGCTACCTGTAAGCCTCATTTTGAGCTTTTCCCTGTTGTTTGAGCCATGAGCGAGGCATTGAATAACCTTTTCTAGTTATAAAGGGCAGCTGTGACTCATTTTATAAAGGGCAGCTGTGACTCATTACAGGTAAAATCAAGCGGAGGCGGCGGGCGGAATCAAAGATCTTACTCCGATTGAAGCTGGAAAAAAACGCTGCTCCATATGAACAAGTAGTTTTCGCCGAGGCTGATAATGGAGAAGAAGTAGCTGGAACAAAAGCTTTAGCTGATGCTGATGATTGAGAGTAATCACCTATCCACAGATATAAATAGGATAACACACGTATTAACTAAAGGAAAAAGTTGTGTTTTTATAGCCTTAGTAATAACCTTTGAAGGGGGGCTTCCTATAGTTTTTGTTAGGTGGAATTGCCCTCTGAGCACGTTTGGCCCTCACAGCAGGAGATAAAAAGTTCGGTTGGCTGGGTTTAGACGAGGGTCCCCTCGGCTCGCACTGAAGCTTAGCCTGCGCGATCAGTTAGAAGGGCATGTGAGCATGACAAGCTACTTTATTTAAAAATTCCTTTGTTTATGGCTTGAAGTAGATTGAAGCTGTATAAATGTCACGAATCTGGCTTAAATGCGACGCTGTACCAGGAGGTTTCTTCCTTCACGTACGCCCTTAATTAAGCGAAGAAGACGTTTCTACCTGCTTTTCTCCAATCTCTAGAATGCTAAGTCAGTAAAAAGTATTCAGCCGAAAAGCATTTGCTGATGATGGAAACATGGGCCCCCCCTAATAACTTTAGATTAAGAATTTTTTTAAAAGTAATTATCGAGGATTCGTCTTCCATACTGAGAAGTTCTTTTTAACCCAAAACACAGCATTCTTCTTTTTTTATTTCAAAAAATACAGGAAAGTTTCCGCGTAAGACTAGGAATGTGCCAATAAATTCTTTCTTTGTTTTGACCGAACTTCCGCTTTCCCTCATAGAGAGTATAATTCTAGAGGGGGTTTTGATTCCCTACATCGGTCGCATAGTGCTAAAAAAGCAGATAGAATCAGGGGTTGCGTTGCCCAAAGCCGCAGGAAAATATGCTTAGTGGTAAACTCCTCCCTCGTCGAGGTATGCTCTCGAGATTCCTTTTGGTTAGAAAAGAGGGGGCTATGAAGACTTTTCTGCGCATCCATATACTGGAAGGTTGGTGTTGACTCATATGCCGTTTTGGGAACCTGGGAAGACAGGCCGGGCCTTTGCCCAAAGATTACTATTGAAATCTTTTCGCCATATTTGTTGATTTTGCTTCCTCTAAGCTTTGTTTCACTATGTCCTCGCGGAACCCCAGGGACACCAATTCCAACTTTTTAAAGAAATAAATGAGCACGGGAGCGAAATTCCTTTGGTTGATAGCTTTCCCGTGGAGCTCGAGTTTTTTTCCTCCATTCGTTAAGGATCCTTCTATCTTAACTGTTAAGGATTGCTTTCTTCCCAGTTTACCAGGTCCACCTCTCGCTTCATTTTGCAAAGAGAGGTTTGATCATTGGTCAAGGATTTTTTTTTTGTGAGGGCATTTGCAGGGATTGGTTCCTTTTTCAGCGGGGGTTCGGGCAGAGGACAGCTGACTGTTTTTTGAGCTCATGGTCGGCAATAGCCTTAACGGATACTCGCTCCTACGATATCATTGCTGCTTTTCTGTCTGGTTTTTTACGAGCATTTGCAGGCTTTCGAGTAGACCTTTTGGAGCATAGCTTCGTTGGTTTATAGGTTTTCGAGGGATTAACCCTCAAAAAAAGATCTTGCTTGTAAGGGAACTTTTAAGTTGAATTAGCAATAGGAGGGCTATTTCACGACAAAGTAAGTCTTTCCAGGACCCAGACGTGCTTTTTTCTATATGCAATCTGTGCAATTCCCTTTGAAATTGGTTGTTTTACCCAGTCAGGGTTCCCCCAAAACAACTGCTTGTGTTTTTTCGCTGCTTTTGTTATTTGACCCCGGCTTTCACTACGGAATGTGATATCAAAAGCTACTGTTCTTGGGATCTTGAGCGATATCACACCAAAGGATTGGTGGCACCATGTCGATGTTATCATAATTAACATGACTATTTCAGAGTAAGCGAGTGCTACGCTTCAGTCTTATGAGTTTGGTTCACGTGTTCATGAAGTTTGGCTTGAGGCCTTTTTTAAAAAGGGCTCGGGTACTGGGGAATGCAAGGACTCGACATAAGGAAAAGGAAGCGAGTTAGATGTTGCATGTCTTTTTTCGATCTTAGACACATGTCTGGTTTCATGGATTGGTTGCTCGAATGGAACGAGGCGAGTTGGCTTCGCCTTCCCCTTTGTAGGATGGGACCGGCCTGCTTCTTCGTTTTTGTTGTTTTTTCCGAACGAAATCCCTTTTTTTTGAAATAGAGCTGTAACAGTAGGAGATTTAGAAGCGTCCAATTTCTAGGTCTGCTTTACTTCTATTACTATACTTTGTTATGTATACTCTTTCCTTTAGTTACTTTCACTAGTCAAAAGCAAGTGCTAAGACTGTCTAGGACGAGTGAAAGCGTGAACACTATCATTAGCGAAAGGTCCCCCATCCTATAAAAGATGCTTCAACTAACATATACTATAACTTATCGAGGGATTCTATGCCTGTACCAATAGAACTCGTTATCAGAGCATTCCTATCATCATGAAACAGACCCTCACTTTAGGTTAAGCGAGCGCATTATTTTTTTCCGATTCGTATAGCGCATTTCGTCCCAGTTTACATCACGAGACAGCGTCCGCCTAGCCTATTTTTTTCGCATTCCCCACCTATACATTACTTTTTTGTTTTAATATGGGGGGTGCGGCTAAAGCCGTTATCTTTTGGTGAATTACGTTAACAGCCTACTCTATATATGCTTTCCCCGGAACTACATTCAAGAGTTTTTATACTACTCTCATTACTCTACCTTGTATTTGAATAGTCGAACACCTTTCGTTCCCTTGTTTGAGCACCTTGCTGCTCTTCTCAGTAATCGGGCTAGTAAACTCCTTATACTTGTTTTATATATGCGATACCGATCTTCGCACCCTACCTCCCACATCAGAGCTAGAACAAGACGTTGTTGGAATTAAGTAACTAGTCCTTTCGTTTCTTTATGTTATGTGAGTTCTTGGTCTGGGTTTGAAACTACAGAGCAAGCCTTATAAAGCGCAGAAGATTATTTGGTTTGGCATCAGTTTTTAGTAGTTATATATAAGAAGCAAATGGGAATTAGGTAAGTTGTTAATGTGGTAAAGAAAGAAATAGAAGTCCTTAAAATCTTTATTATTAATTTATAGAATATAGTTATAATTATTATATGGGAGTAGACGCGGAGAAAGCATCCTTCCTTGTCACCATATCTATTCAGAGCAAAGGGCAAGTTCTCGAGTTAGTCTAGTATACATCCACTACTTATTACTGGAAATATTCTTTTGTTTGGAAGCCTCCTATTGTCTTGTTTCTTATTGTTATAGGTGAGTTCTCTAGTTATATCCTTTTGACCCTCTTATATATATATATTTTCTGTCTAAGCGCTTAAGAAAGACAAGTGTCCTGCTCAATCTAGGTGATACCGTACCGATGATCCCTAGTCTCGGGAAGCACGATAAACTAGCCTCAATTCTTATTTACGTTAGTTTCGAAGGGAGCTGTCTTGTATTTCCTTTACATATATATATATTATAATAAGATTAGCTGCTTTATTTTAGTATAACACGTTTGAACGTGAAAACAAGCCGACATTCAACAAGCATTTTTTTTAATATAGATGAATCCATATGGGTGTCCTTGAAGCAAGGGAGCGTAGGCTTTTACTTAACTTGGGTATTTGTAAAGCATAATACAAGATAAGAATGAGTACGAAGCAGGCTCGCATGCATATTATATTAAGAAGTCAAGTCGTCAAGTAAGGATTGAAAGTAAAACCCTCCTCTGTAGTATATACTTTAATATATACTGATAAAGAAGCGTTATGATCTCAAGTAATACTGGACTCAAATCCGACAGTAGAATATTTGGAACACATAAAAGGCGAGTTATATAGCTATACGCCATACGAGAATAACGATATTGCTAGCTACACTCCAACTAAGAGAGCCCGCCGCGGGTGTCCGCTAAGGTAAAAGGATGGATGTAGTATATCAACATAAAGACATAGCACAAGAAAAGCAAAGGCCAAAGCATCCGCCTTTAGCCGCAGGAGATGGAGTAGCATTGGAATTATGACAATATGTGTTCTATAACATATCTTCGTTCACTCTCACCAGCGGAGTCTCCTCCGATGGAATCTAGGCCCACAATATCCCTGGTAAAAGAACTTGTGCTTATTAACGCCCCTCTTCCTTCCCAGTTATATTCATATTTTTTTGTGGTTACACTGAATTCATCGTATCATTGTGGGGCTTTGTATAAATAGACTCTCTATATTGACATAGGTCGCTTCGAGCCGCCCTTAACTGTGTCTTTTGACTGGGCTCGTTGTTTAGTAAGAGTAAAATCAATTACAAGACTGCATCTTCCTTATGGGTAATACCTGCCCTGGGATAGGAATGGTAGACCATCTACTAAGTCCGTCTAAGTAAAGCGGTCTTCTTATCACAGAAATATAGTAGGTATAGTTAGTAAGTAAGAGTAGCCCAAGCTTGTTATAGTTATTCTAGAAATATATGAGTTGGCGAGGGAGTTTGTGAAGAAAGTAGTCTGTTAGACGGCACCAGCTCTGGCTAAAGGGTTAAACTTCCGTATAATCTTATTCATCCGCTTCATCTGAGACTCGCGACTTAATAAGACGACTAATCCTGCTATAGGCACTAAAACTTGTTGATTCTTGGCTCGATGAAAGCCCTTGACCGGGTAGTAGCTCTGCTTATGCGCTAATATAGTATGTGGTAGGCGCTACGCTTCTTACTTTGTCTTTGTGTTCAGAACCCCCCTCGGAGCTGTATCCTTTAACTTGTTAATTAGAATACTCAATCCTAAAAGAGATTAGGTATGATATAAGGGCTAGGTCTCACTGAAATTTTTTAAACTAAGCCGTTGGGATCAAGTGGAATACACGAATGTAGTCATCTATAATATATCGGCTAGAATTACATATCTTACCCACGGAAAAGAAGTAACTTCAATAAAAAGCTGCTTTTGTGAGGCCCATATAGGAAAATGCTTTCAAAGCTCATCCCTTTATAGGTAAGAAAAGGCCAATGCAATGGTATCTGCTTCTATCTACAGGGTATGGACCATCTGCCTTTTATTCATATTGATACTAGCTCGCTTCCTTTCTCCAGTAGTAGAGACGACATTAGTTGAGCAAATAAGTCATCTGTTATATAATGATATATGTAGGATGCTTTCTTCTTAGTCAGCTGCTCCTATATTAATAGAGAAAGCCTGCTCTCGCAGAAGAGACAGACAAAGTTGTATGAGGATACGGTTGAAACAGATGTTGAAGCTATTCAAGGAAAACTTGATTCTTTATATAAGATCTTACTTGTTTGCATATAGTAGGACTCCTCCTCACAAAGGCAGGAATGAAGTGCATTATCCCCTAAAAACAATATCAGAGGGATTTAGTTGATTCCGGAGTTCATAAACCAGTTACGAAGTTGGATTTCCTTTCATTCTTAAAAGTAAGGCAGAGAATGCTGCATAAGACTAGTAGAATATGGTTCCACTCACATAATACACATGAACACATACTCTAGCAACAGGATCAGAAGAATGGATGGGAGGTGTCACATAAAGTTAGATTAATTATTATCCTAAACAGGAGCTAAGTACGTGCCCAACCAACAGGCTACTCTACAAGATTTCTTTGCGTGAAGTGTAACTCTTTCTGCTTAAACATTATCACTGATTCTTTTTTTCCCGCTTTTGGATTGAAGACTTAAAGCGAACAACCTTCTGTGCTTTACTTATGTATAAGGGCGCTTGCTTATCCTTTCTCTTGCTTTTCATATATAAGAAGAAGCGAACACATGCAAATAAGGCTAGAATAGGTGAAGATCCCACGTAAACATCACATGCAGCAAACACACTAGCTTTGAAAAGTAAACGAAAAATATAGTAAGTAATAGAAGTCTATTTTATTTTTCTTTAGTACTTTAACAAATCTTATACCAGAAATCAAGGAAAGCCAGAGTCTACTGTTACAGAGTAAAGAGTATACATACGAATGAGAAAGATCTTCAGTTAACGCTTGTGTAGTTTAAAGAAAAGAGATATAGTACTGGTTCTGAAGGGAAAGACCTTAGAGCATCCGCTCGAGTAGGAAAAGGAGCTCCTTAATAGAGTGGTTACTTGAGGTCGAATACTACTTATCGCTATTGCTTTCTAAATTTTTCTGGAGATTCGGGAGTTTCGGTACAATCCGAAACATATGACTAATAACGATGACCAATCCCTCGCGTTAGAGATCCTAAAAACTCTACACTTCATTAAAAAAAGACACCCTACAACAGTTCCGTGGGAAGCCCTGGGTACGGGTTTAAAGACGGATCCTTCTCTAGTGACAGTTCTAAGAACGAGAAGATTTTTTTCGACAACAAATGGTTAACCTGCTCCTGAAAATTAAACTGAGATGGAATGGACATACCTTTTCTTTTATAAAAAGCGGGCTGAGAAACCATTATTTCCAGCTATTAAAGGCTAGGCTCCCCCACTAAAAGGCGGGTAGTTTGTATCATCTGAATGAAGTGTCAATCCTCGACTAAGAGTCTTCAAATACCATCTAATTAAGTAGTGTACAGCACAAAGAGTTCATAAATGACTTTCTATCACAAATATATATAATAAGAGAGTGGGAGTATTCCACTAGTAGACTCTCTTGCTGTTCGAGAAGATGCTTTGCTTGCTTCGTATATTAAAGGGAGGACACTGAAGTATCCCTGGAAGAAGAAGCCAACATAGCAGCTGTAGTTACGCTAGTTCCAAACGAAGCCGGTGGCGAAGCTTTAGATTATAATAGCAATGGATACATCGGATCTATAGGGGAGTTGTCAAGGAAACACAGCAGACAAAGTAGTAGTATACCCAGCAGTTATAGTATATGTTGTTGATGAATTTAGATTATAGTTGATTGTTTTTTCACATAAATAGTTGCGCCAAACTGTCACACATGTGTTCCTTCTAGCCAGAGTAATAATGTTCTTTCACATGTTTGTGTTTATGGAACTGCTGATGATGTAGGGTCTCGTCCAACCGCGCCATGCTTCCATCTACGGACGACACTAAGAGCTAGTATCTAGAACATTTGAGAAAGAGAGTTCTAGTGTTAGAGTGGGGCTTTTCCTTTATAAGATTATACACAAACCCCTTTATAGCTTACTTGCCTGCTCTTTCCCCCCGGTGGAATCCTTTAAACTTGCCGCTATGCGCCTAAAGTATTATAAGAACCTATTTCATATGTATGCTTCCTCTCTATAGTAGTCTAAGAAGAATGCACCCTCTTTCCTTCGAAGATAGCATCTACTTAAGAAGAGTTACAAAGAAAGTGGGCTGTTAGAGTATGCTATGGATCCTCGTTTAGAAAATCCGCTGTTGATAGAAAGTACAGTGACAGGTAGTGTATTTCTTAAAAAAGATTATATACGATAATAGTTGAGCCAATTGTTTTTGGATAGGCTTTTGATCGGATAACAAACTCATTAAAGAAAGAAGGTGCTTTACGACGTACACTTATCTTACTACTATATAAGAAGCTTCGTACTTACGTTTGTTCATATTCCGATGTTATAAGGCAAAAGACGTCATCTTCCTTACATCTAACTCCGAACACCACAGCTAACTACGTAACCAACCTCAACAAAATGCTAACTCGGAGCTGCTGGCTGTCAATCCCTAACACATTTTCTAACCTAGGGAAGCAAACGGCTACTAAGAAACAGGCATATATTAGTTATAAACGAGAAAGAAGAAATTTAGAAGAAGTGCTCTTTAGAAAGCTAAGTGAACACAGGACGACCAAAGCGTGGTGTATTCTATAAATACAGCAAAGAAAGCAGCTCACACTCACACTCACACACATGACATGCCCTCTACCACTTCTCCTCCTAATGAAAATTTTATCCTGATTCTAGGGAACCAACGAGATGTTTTAATACCTGGCTTAGGTTTCTATTACTGCTTTTTTTATTCAAAAAAAAA
>VHZZ01032004.1:0-22546 GCA_009801015.1 Silene noctiflora
TATTCTAGTTTTGTTTGCATGCATAAGATCAAATTTAATTTTATGACTAAATTAAATATTTACATATTCTGGATATGTTTTATCTTGAGAGTCAACATTTCCTTCGCTCCATCCATCTTATTAATTTGTACGTGTTTACTCATTTTCTCTTTTTTAATTTCGTTAGTACGAGAATTAAAGCATGTTTGGCCTTACTCCTTAAAAATGAGTTTTTGTTTTTTAAGCTTTATTTTCTAAAAGTATTTTTCAAAAATAGAAGCATCAAATTGTTACTTCTATTTTTATGGGCAAAAATATAGATTTTTAGCTTTTGAGAAATTTTATTTTCACTTTTAAAAAATGTTGTTTTTGGCTAAAAAGTGTTTTAAGTCTTAAAACATTTTTACCAGCCAAATAATTAGGGATGGAAAAATTATTTGAACTTGATTGCACTTGATTTGACGACTAGTTCCTTTGACCAACGCCACTTTAATAAGCATCTTTAATCGGATTTCCTTCCTTTTCCGAGTGATTTTTTTCTTAGTATAATAAGTATATATATTAGTATAGATCTCGCGCACATTGCGCGACATATATAAGATTTTTATTTTTTAGAAAATTATTCAAATTGATACCTCATTAATATTTAATATTTCACTCCATTATATTTTAATATGGAAAAAATTTGAAAAATAGAAAATTAATTAAAAAAAATAGAGTAAAATTATGAAATGTGTATTTTTGTGAAAATACTCTTTTTACCATAAAACTACAGATTCCTTTTTTAATTTTCTCTATTTTTTGTCACGAACCTAACAGTAAGTATGTGTCAAGTTATTTCTAAATAATAATAATTGCATTATGACTAATTTAGCAACTTATGGTTTATAGTTTAAGGGTTAATACCAATTTTATTTTACTATAATGAAAAAATCATAATTTTAATTTAATTAAAAAATTAGAGTATAATAATTGTAAGATTATATTTAAGGAAAAGATTATATTGTTTATTAAAGAAAGTTTCCTTATTGAGCAAAATGCATTTTGGAGGAAAAACTAAGAGAATTTTTATTCTCTTAGTAGTAAGAAGGATTTTTTTAGTTGTTTTCTTTCACTGTATTATACAAGGTTATATATTACTACATAAATAGCGAGACATTTTTAAACTTAAGAAATGACTGAGATGGAGGAGTATTTACTCATCACAATACCAAGTTTGTATTATGTATAGAGGAAATTCACAATGTATACTACAAAGTATTCCATATATCCGAGATAAACATAAATATATGTCGAAATAGTTACTCCCTATATGTTTATTTAACCACCAAAGTTGATCAGTGTAAAAAATTACAATGAATAGCTGCAATTACGAATTTACGACATGTTTTGATCTTTTCTTGTGTTATACGGAGTAACCATAATTTCTGGTTGCACTTTCTCTTATACGAACATGTGCCAAATTTGATCATGCTATTTTTAATTTCGATCTAGAAAATCACTGGGATCTCGACAAACCTTCTGCAATGTAGTGAATTACCGTAAAAAAGAATGACTAAATACATATAATATTCGTCGTATTTCGTTATATGCCTAATTAAGAATCTAAGAGTATGGCGTTTATAATCTCAAATTCGGGAGCGCATGCACTTACGTAGGGGTTGGCTCCCCATGCATGTATCCATGCACGCTCAAGTCAAGTATTCATACTTTTCTACCTGAAGATGAACAACTATTAGTTCGATCAAAGCGTCACAAGCTGAAACGGATAGTGCCTCTCTCATAATAAGACAAGTTGGAGGACAAATGGGTTAAAAATTGACCACCCCATGAATAGTATCACTTGTATATTAATTATTATGAGAGGGGCACTATCCGTCTTCAGCTTGTGATGGATAGTGCCCGTCTTTAATGAGAATTTGTTTAGTTCGATACTCTTTTTTTTTTTTCCTTTTTTCTTTTTTGGTTAATTGGTAAGATAGAGGTTACATATATAATAATAGCTCTTTGTGCTAGTTTGTGAGCCATACTATTAAATTTCTTAGGATACTTTGATGTAGTAGATATATTACTAAAATCATGCTAATATAATGAAGGAATATACATTTTTCCGTAAGGGTTTTACAATGTATATGAAAATAAGTGTAGAAGCACAACTAATTACAATTTACCTAGACATTTTCTCAGAAATTAATTTTATAACCACCCATGTCTTAGTGAGAGGGTATATTATGTAACAAATTCACAAGAGAAACGGTCTCTCTTTAATGAAGGTTTATTCTTTTACTTATTTTGCGTAAAACAGTTTTTCTACCAAAATATTCTTTCTGACTTAATTTCAACTTAGTTCAATTCAGCTCTTATCTTCACAAATGAACTCTTATTATTTCAATTACATTCAGTTAAACTAAGCTCCATTAACTTTAGCTTAGTTTAGCTCAACTCCTTTCAAACGAAAAGAACATGGCCACGCATAACGAAAATTGTAACTTTGTGAGTAGGCAAATTAGAATATTTAAATACTAAAGTAATATAGTTAGGCCTTAGAAATTACAAGCTTGCAAGATACTCATTCCTTTACATGTAACTTAGTGGAATATGATATAGAAACAAAGGATTCTTGAAATTTGAATGTAAGAGTTTATAGCTCCCAATAATAGTAATATTTTCTATAATGAGATAAATTGGTACTCCCTCCGTCCCGGTCATTTGTTGTCCTTTTCCTTTTTTGGGTGTCTCAGTCATTTGTTGTCCTTTCTATTTTAGGATTGCATTTGATGAGTAATTTGATATTTCACCTTCAATTTAGTCCACTTGTCATGTTATAATTGGCTCCCTCCTCTTTCCTTGATCTTTGTGTCAAAACCAAAGGACAACAAATGAGCGGGACGGTGGGAGTATTTAACACACCTTTTTTTAGTGTCATATTCAAACCTTACCTAACAAATATGGCCATGGGTTATTGGGTTTATGACTCTAGCTTCATAGGGATGATTTAAATTGTCACAACACACAAACATGGGATAGGATTTGGACTGATTCTATCTCTTAATTTCATATTTAGATGCACTATTTTGAACCCGATTGAGATACGGATCGAATCGAATGAATCTAAACTAATTATGTTTAGACTTAAATTATTATAAATATTATGTTGAGTGACTTCGAATCAAATATATCAAACTATATTATTCAGATCGAAACTAAATTAAAATAGATTTAGATACATTCACGTTTAACAAATACAAACATAATCTAGATCAATCGAATAAAAAAAGGGATTAGGCTAAACTCTATTTGTATTTGTTAAGGTATAAAATCATTGATTTGTTCTCAATCATAACTTTAAGATTAAGGTTAAGCTAAGGTTATGATTGAAATGGTCTTCTCACAGATATAAGAGTCACCGAGTACAAATCTTGGAAGCTTTCAAAAATCTCACAAGTAGAAGCACGTATATAATATGGGTGAGCATGTGTATTACCCACTCTGATCTTCATGGTCAATGGACATTCGAGCGATAGGGCGTGATCATTCATTGGACCTCAACAATAACCTTATTAACATTTTGATTTAGACGATCTTCTCACAAAATCAAATAAAATAAAAGTTACAATTAATAAAATATCCATTTTGATCATTTCATTCTATATATGGCTACTCACACAACGTGATGTAAATAACCATATATATAGTTCCTCTGTTCCAATCATTTGTTTACCTTTAAATAAAATAGTTTTCATCTTCCTATATACTAAGAGAATAAAAATTCTCAAACATTTTCCCTCCAAAAGGAATTTCCTTAAATTAAATAAGGAAATAAGGCTTTCTTTTTTATTAAATTATTATCTTTTAATTAATATATAATCTTCTAATCACTATAATATTTTTTGAACTAAATTATATTCATTTAATTAAAATAAAATAAAATGGTTTATAAATCTAAAAATTTGTATATGAAAAACTTATATATTGACATTATTAGTTTCATATAAAAAACATTAACATGTACTTCATTAGTATAAAAAAAATTATGAATTAATTTCGTGAAAACAAAATTGTTTAAAACTATTTCAGAAAATTTATAAATTGGAATTATTTATTAGTTACGGAGTATGTGGTAAAAAAGTTTCATTAAAATACATATTTCATAACTCTATTCAATTCTTTAATTATTTGTCAATTTAAAATTTATAAATAATACATTATTGTAAAATAAATGATCTATATATATCGTGCCTGCACGGGATTCATACTAGTAACGAATGAAAAAGTTAAACAAATAAATGGGACGAAAAGAATGGCATTTACCAGCCTTAAAAATCGACCGTATAATGATATAAACATATTGTTGGCTTGTAGACAAGTTTTGAGACTAAAAATAGTTTGACACTCGAGTACACTAGATTCTAGATAGACAAGTATGTATGGAACAATAAACTGATAGTATGAAACATTATAATAGAATTAGATAAGTGATAAATAAGTATTTGGAATTTAGTGGAATTTTCCCTTTTTTTTATTTTATGTAAATTTTAATTTAATATGAACCGTGTTTAGCAAACCTACATACGAGCTCATGCACTTTGGGGAACACATCATGACCTCTATTTTGATATTAGGTCAATGGTTACGGTTTGTTACGGAATTTGTGTGTTTATTAAAACACATTTCTCGACTTTAGTTTAATTACGTTAATAATAACTAATCACGAAATATTTAGATGCATATTATTCATTTTTATTTATTTTATTCATTTATATTTCATTGGATATTTGGATGTGATCATGTGAGTATGTATGTGAATGTTCAAAGAAGGTTGAGTTTGTAAATTAACATTGACCCTCTTTTTAATATTTACATTTGAAATTCTATAAATATATACGGAGTAGTTTTGTATAATTGTTCGACCATAGAAAAAATCACAAGTTAAAAAAAAAAGGTGCGAGAAAGCAATCTCAGCCAAAAATTTAATAGTCTAATATCATGTGAGAGAAGATAATTTCAACCGAAAGTTTAAGCTGGTAATTGACTCCCAATAAATTGTTTTATACGTTAATAAAATATGATGAATAATATAGTTTTAGGATGAATAATTTATTCATGAACCTAGGAAAAAAAGTTACTCCGTACATGATTTTATTAAGTATCGAATTTAGGTTTTTCATTTGTTTTTTTCCGGGGACAAAATAGGCCACAACGTTTTAATCAACTTGTCATATGCAAAAGACAATCAATTCAATTCTGATTTTCACCATACTTGATCTAAAGCAAAGGAGTGGCCCTTCTTACTGTTTGCAGTTTATATCAGCATTGTCATGGACCTACTTAGCAAAAACATCCATTTAGTATCACCTCCATATTAATCAAATATTAATTACGGGTCTCGATACAGTATCGTCTTCCAATTATACATGTTATGAAAGTTACAGCTTAATATTAATCACAATCGTAAGTTATTCACTATAACCAATTCCAACTTGCCACTAAAACCGAGATTTAAAACAAAGCTTAATTTATTAAATACGGGTGGCGATATTGTATTGTCCTCCAATTATACGTGTTATGAATGTTACAGGCCTACAACTTAACTATTAATTGCAACCGTAAGTTGTTTATGCAATAACCAATCCAAAATTAACACAGAAACCGAGATTTAAAACAAAGCTTAAAAAACAAAATCGCAATCGTAAGTTATTCACACTAACCAATCCAAGATTGACACTAAAACCGAGATTTAACAAAGCTTAAAACATTAAATACGGGTCGTGATACTGTTTCATCCTCCAATTATACGTGTTATAAATGTCACAGCTTAACTATTAATCACAATCGTAAGTTATTAACAATAACCAGTCTAAAATTGACACTGAAACTGAGATTTAAACCAAAGCTTAAAATATTAAATACGGGTCGTGATACTATTTCAACCTCCAATTATACTTGTTATGAATGCTACATCTTAACTATTAATTGCAATCGTAAATTGTTTACGCAATAAACAATCCAAATCCAAAATTAACAGTGAAACTGAGATTTAAAACAAAGCTTCCAACAATTTCACTCCAAATCAAGCAATTAGGGACACATCTTAATCTTTAACCAACTTCCTTAGCCAAAGCTATTTATATAGACAATCAAATCACACTAACATTTCCAACAAAAGCATAAAATCTCTCATTTTGCTGTAATAATGGAAGACTTGAGCAATGATTTTCAGTCATCAGCACCTTCATTTTCAGAGATGAATACCAACATGGAACTATTAAACAACATCCCTGATCACCTTAATCAACCTCTAAGCTTTCAAGTTCTTGATTACTTCTCGAGCGACGCGTTTCTTAATCACCCAGCAAACACTTCTAGGCCACCTCATTCAAATGTTCAAGTCCCTAACCAGGGCTTATTTTGCTCTTTTGATCAACCAAGTAATAATAGTGCTGATTTTCGAGTTCAAAGGCATGGAAAGAACGTTGTTGCTCCGTCTTCCCCTGGTTTTGGAAGTGAATCTGGTGGCGATTATAAGCTTGATAAAGTTCATGTAAGTTCATGTTTTATTTCATGCAAAAGTTTCTCATTTATTTCCATTTCCTATGGAGCCGAATCAGTATTCTTTCGGTCATTGTTCCCGGCCTTAACAGTCTTACCCATGCATACATATTGTCTCCAAATTGTGTGGAGACGTTTATGAGACGTTTTGCTTTATTCCATTATATTCTAAAGTCGAAAAACAAGTAAACAAAGGTAACTCATTAAAATGAATTTGTTTCTCAAACTCTGAAGAAGCAATCAGTTGATATAATGCAATCCACGACGAATTTTTACTATGCACAATTCAGAGGCAGTTTGCTTACTATCTATCCGAATAAATGATAATCTTTGAGACACCGGGATACTGTTATCGTTTCTGTAAGCAAATTTTTATCCACTGTTTCGCAATCAACTGAATATTCCTTCAATTTTATCCGTTCCATACATGTATTTCAATTAAACGTATGGAATTGACTTGAACGGACGAGTATCAATTTCAGGGGACGGACGGACGAAAAAGGAAAAGAAAAACAGAAGGAAAAGGAGAGAAGCTAAAAGAAGTAATTCATGTAAGAGCTAAAAGAGGGCAAGCTACTGACAGTCATAGTCTGGCGGAAAGGGTTAGTTTCAAATAAGTACTACTGTAATAATCAATCATTTAAGTACTGTTTTAAACAGTTTTGTAACAGTTCTTATCTTTGTACAATTGTACTCTTTTCCTCTATAATTAAATTGACAAATTTAATCAATTTTGGAATTTTGTTATCTTTTTTGTTGACTGAAAATAACAAACAATGTAGGTAAGGAGGGAGAGAATTAATGAAAAGCTTAAAGTATTGCAGGATTTGGTTCCTGGATGCTACAAGGTAATAAAATCGACATTCATTGATCTCGAGATGGACCTTCAAATCCTTTATAACTCGGCTGACAGTATACAGTATCATATTAATTTATTGAATTCTTTGCTCTAACTCGACATGAAATCGCAGACGATGGCAATGGCTGCAATGTTAGATGTGATCATCAACTATGTTAGGTCCTTACAGAATCAAATTGAGGTTGGTAAAAAAATGTACTGTATTTTTTAGATAGTACTTTCTTTGTCTCAATCATTTGTTTACCTTTGATTACAATTTAAAATGCTCCTCACAACTAATATAAAAGGTAAGCAAATGACTGAGACGGAGTGAGTAAGTAATACTGGAAGATTGTAATGTTGGATGTTTTTGTTTGCAGTTTCTTTCTATGAAGCTTTCAGCAGCAAGTATGGTTTATGACTTCAACTCCCCTGAAGCTGAGGCATTTGAAACATTACTGGTTTGCTCCTATAATTTCAATCCAATGACTAATATTACAATAGCCAAGTCCGACACTTGGCCATTGCACCCGTGTCGGCCGTGTCCGACAATAGCCAAGTGTCGGACTTGGCTATTGTATGAAAAATTGTTTTGAGTTTTTGGTCTAAAATAAAGTGTCAAAGTATACGCAAGTTCATATGTAGTTGGGTACGAATAATTGGACGGTTTAGTGAATCAGTTCATGTTATTCCATTAGATTCCGAAAAACATGACAAAAAAGTCAAAATGTAAACTACTTATTATAAGATATGGCTAACAATGTTCCAAAATCAATGGTAATTGCAGAGGACAACAAACCCATATGAAGCTAATGATGCACAAAGATCAGCAAGAGAAGAATACAAAGGAACTCTTCCACGACTAAATTCCACATGGCCCTTCTAATTTTACCTAATTCTTGGATAAGGATAATACATCCTATAGTTTCTTTTTATTTTTTATTTTCGATTTTATACTTAAGTGCATATAGCATAATTTATAGTCTATTAAACTACATTGAACATCGAAAATCGACTAATTTGAGCATATTCGTCAATTAATATGCCAAATTTGTGAATCGTCTCGAGTTTTATATAAGGCATTAAATTTGTGTAATAGATAGATATACTTGAGTGATTAAGTGGATTTCTGGTAGCAGATTTAGAAACTTTTCTTTTCAATCTTAAATTGTTCAATTGTTCAAATTATATGATGTGTCATAAGGCATTAATTTGTGTAGCGGATTCAGAAATTTTTCTTTTTCGATCTTAAATGTTCAAGATATGTTGTGATCGTACGAAAAGTGGGTGGAAAAATGGCCAACTGCAATTATAAATGTCAGATATAATCTACAGTCGATCAAACGTGGCGATCAATATATATATATACCCAATCTGTCACAAGTTGAAGACGGATAGTGCCTCACTCACAATATGCAAGTGGCACCAAACATGGATGCTCCATTTCCCACCCACTTGTCCTCCCACTTACTTTATTGTGAGAGGGACACTATCTGTCTTCAACTTATGACGGATAGTGCCCGTCACAAGCAAGACGCTTTCATATATATATATATATATGGATGATACATACATAAATATTATCTAAGAAATCCAAGAACATGAATGTTCTGGCAATCATTTTCAACAATTATTAGTAGTCGACATCAACCAGATTATATTGGTATTTGATGAAACTTGTCAGGTGATTTGAAGCATCCTCAACCTTGTAGATTATCCTCTTTTTTTAACAAAGAATATATAGTCGTTTATCCATTTACGATAATTTTTAAAATAAATTTTAAGGCGGCTTGCATGAGTTGATCTGTTTTACACAATATTTGCTTAAAATCATCTAACAAACTAACATATACAAGAGTACAAGACTATCTATTTTCAAATACGGAAATTATTGTATAAAACCGTTTTACACAGCCGTTATTGTAAAACCGAGTGATATTTTAACTAAACAACCCCGCTAAAATAAGTTCCATCATTCATCATTTTGAAGTACTAGCACTAGCAAAAATTAACAAAAATAAAGGTTGCGAAAAACACATAAAAAAAAGAAAGTCACAGTGGCTTAAGAATAAAGAAGAAATTGTGGACCACAAATTAAATGTTCAAATAATTGCAAGAACTAAAAACGGTGGATATATAAATTATTAAAGAATGGTTTAATGTTGTACAACGATCTTACAGAAACCAACCTAAGCTTTCAGATTGAAATGCTTAAAGACAGAAAGGAAAGGCGCCTTTGATTGTGAAATTGAGAAAGCTGTGTAATTTGGATCAATAGACCCGCTTGATTATGACAATTAATATGTTTTTCTCATATGATCTGTCATTTCTGACATGAATTCAACTCCAATCATAAACTCCAAATTCTATACATCACCACATTTTGAATAATGCCAATTACATATTCAATACATACTAAATACTAAATACTAATATACTATACTTGCTACCATCTAAATTGATTATTGATTGTTGCGTATTTGTTTGTATTGGATATCGCACGTATACGGGTATCTGGTGGTTTCCCTTAAGACGGTCATATGGTTTTAAGTATAAAACAGGTCAAATAGTAATCCGTATAAATGAATACGACAAGAGTATAACATTCCGTAGATGTGAAAAATGTGATACCATTAGTCATGGGAGTACGGCTGTGTTCAACATGGCGGCAAGTCTAGAGCTGTTCAAATGCGGGTTTGGGCCGGACATGTGCTGGGCCGTGAAGAAAAAACTTGCCCTTTAAGACCTTAATGGGCGGGCCGGGCCATAATTATGGGCCAATTATCCTTGCCCTTGCCCGCCCTTTAGTGAAAAGTCGGGCGGCCCATGGGCTAATGGGTCATAACACGATACTTTAACTGTTAATTACGTATTCGGTATAGAATGACTTGTATTCAAGCAACACTTTTTTATATCACATATCTTGATCTGAAATTTAAAGTGAGGTATATAAATTCATGTATAGTGAAGAGATAAAGATTGGATGTAAACATTATTGTTTGAACATTTATTTAATTTAAACGTTTTATTAATTAAAATATATAAATATTTTTGTTATATTTTAATCTTTTTTGTTTAAGTATTATATTTTACATATTATTATTTTAGTGTTCCATATCCTTATAAAATTGATACATTTTTCTTTAAAAATTGTCTTTTTTTTAAGAGTAAAAGTAACGGATTTAAATAGTAAATGGGTCTGATGGGCCGGCCCGTGGGCTTTTCTTATTGTCCATACCCGCCCATTTAACTTGGCGGGTTGGGCTTGGCCCGCCCTCTTAATTTTTCGGGTAAAAAATACTTGTCCAAGCCCACGAAATAAGCGGGCTGGGCGGGACGGGCCTAATGGGCGGGACGACCCGTGAACAGCTATAGCGGCAACCCAACCAAGTCTGATATTGTGCGGCCCGGTAGGGCCCAGTGTCATCCTTAGGCCGGGCTAGTGCCGCTACTTCGACGGCCTAGCCTAGCGGCACTAGCCGGTTCCAACGCTAAAAAAATTAAAACAGAGGGAGACAGGCCCGACCTGGCCCGCTACTCATCGGGCTAGGCTTGGGTCCGACGAACACAACCCACACTGGCCCGACTGAGCCCAGTTTTTTAAATATTTTCGTATAAATAGTAAGAATGTGAAGTACTTTTTTAATATTTTCGTATAATTAATAAGAAATATAAACATATGGCATATGAAAGTAATGTCCCTCAATACATTAATCAAATTGTTACACTTATAGATGAGAGTATTCTAAAACTAATGTTTTAGCTTTAATTTTGTAAATTTACGTGTTAAACCTACCTCGTATATAAAAACATTGGAATTTAAGAAAAAGTATTACCCTGTACAAGAGTTTGAAAAAGACTTTACCTATTCAGCTATTCTTATGGCAAAAGTATAATTTCGTTGTAACCTCGATTAGTTAATTTTGGCTAATTTCAATTTAGTTCAGCTAATTTCGCTTCGTTTCAGTTCAGCTTAATTAAACTCATCTCTTCACAAATTAAAAGTATCGTGGATTAGATTTGTATTCTTCAACTAAGATTTAAGAAAAGGTGTAAATGTTAACTAACTCATACAAAGGTTCGACCTTTCCTCAATACTAAACCCGACTAACAAACACATCTTAATCTTAAAACGAAGCTATAATGGGCAGAAAGGTTGAACAAGAGTTGAGAATTGAAAGGAAGGAAGAACGAAGAGACCAAAAACACAATTTAGCTAATCGTGTAGCCCATAACCAACAAAATTAAATTGGGCCAACTACAATTTTGTACTCTGTATATAACTTTAATTAATTGGACCCCTTTCCATATAATTCCTTTTCTTAAATGGGCTATTACACTTTCTTTCATTTTTGGTCAATTTTTTTTATAAGGGAATTTACGAATCTCAGGTTGTGAAATTCACAATGATTTTAAGTTTAAACATCACTGAGAAAAAATTTTATTCGGGTTTTTGTGGTCTGAGGTGATTAGGGAAAAGGTGAAAGTGGCGTCAATAGAGGACAAGATGGTGGAAAATCGAGAAAGATTGTTTGGCCATGTGAGAAGGAGACATCTGGACGCACCAGTTAGGAGACTGGATACTTGAGAAACAGAAAATGTTGCTAGGGGTAGAAGAAGACCAAAACAGACATGGCTGAGAGTTATAGAGCACGATATGAGATTTCTCGGGCTTGACGAGGAGATGGTAACGGAGAAGGCACAATGGAAAGAAATGATACATGTGAATTTTTAGTTTTTGATGTTATTTGAAATATTTTATTTTATTTTTTTAAAAAAATTATTTCTTTTTTTCGGATTTAGTACAAGCTTTTACCATCAAGTTTGTATATATTAATACTTGTTTCACTTTTAAGGTATTCCAGCCCTTAAGTTTTACTTCGGTTTTAAAAATCGTTCTAATTTCTATTCTCGATTTAAATTCTAAGTTTTATAAAAGAAATCCGGACTTAGGCTTGGCTTTTGTATTATGTTTCACTCCTCTTTGTTTTGCACTTTTCCTTTTCTATATTTTGGACGGTTTTAAAGGATTATTCATGTTAGCCGACCCCAAACCATTTTGGGATTAAGGCTCTGTTGTTGTTTTTGGGGTCTGGAACTGTGTCTTCTAAACTTCGAGCCTGTAACACCTTTATAAGGGTGGTTAACCTAGTATACGTAATTTGTTGGTTATCACATATACTCGTGGTTTTACTCGGTGCATGCTAAAGCTAACGACTACAGACTGCAGGTTTTCTGTCATCCAAAATAAACTTAACGTTTTTGTAACAAAGATTAAGGAGGCGCATGGTTATGGTGAGGTAAGGAAATGAAATAAAAAACGAGCTCTGGGGTGTTTGTTTTGTTTGAAACGTGATAGGGAAAGATGGAATAAACAACTCGACTTAATAAACGCCCAAAACCAGCATGCAAGCGCCTCAACCCCACCCCAACCCTAACCCAAAACCACCACCTGCCACACCAGCAACATCAACGGGTGGACATCGATGCAATAATAGTGCCGATGGAGAAGGTGTTTGTCAATGTTGTTCGTAGTGAGCGGAAGGTAATGGAGAAATGGTATATCAAATATTAGGGTGTTCGGGGATGAAAATAGAAGAAAAAGGATAAAGGAAAATTGAAAATTGGAATAAACAAACATCATCTAAGAAAACTAACAAATTTATTTCCATTCAAATTACTGATACATTTTATGTATGAGCATTTTGGCGCAATATAACCTTCACGTAATTTATATTAATAGATAATACTCCACGTATGTAAATATTGATTATATTAAACTCGATATTATCTATTGGACACTTTAATATCTAAAATAGGTTTTAATTTGATTTACGTATCCCCAAACTTCAATTTTCGTCCAAACCAAATAAAAAAATTTGTATACTTTTAAGAATCATTCCCGATTCAACCCTTTTACATTCATCCAAACCAGTCTAACCTGTACCCGATTCCACTCCGAGTCAAATTGTGCACACCCTACTTGGACGGCTAATACAACCAAAGCAAAAATAGAACCGTCCAAGGCGAGCACTCTAGGAACATCCATGAGCCCCACCAATGGACCCACCAAACCAAAAACCCACAGACCATAAATCACATATCAAAACTAGTGGATGCGGAAAAAAAGAATTGCCGTATCTCAGCTAATCACCACTTATTTAACTACACGTGGCATTGATTGGATGGATAAAGCCGTCAACAAATTAATGTCCGCAAAAAATAGCAGTAATTTAATTAAGTCCGCTAATGCCACACCAGCTATCAATTGTTTAAAATCCGATGTTATCACTTATCACTCCCAAAAATTTATACGACTACTTAAAAAAATATATATATATTTTTCAAATGTCTATATGATACTCCTTCCGTCCCGGTTATTTGTTGTCCTTTTGTTGTGGCACAAAGACCAAGGAAAAAGGAGGGAGTCACAAGTGGACTAAATCGAATATGAAAGATCAAATTACTCATAAAATGTAATCCTAAAATAAAAAGGACAACAATCTTGAGACACCCAAAAAATGAAAAAGGACAACAAATGACCGGGACGGAGGGAGTATTATTGTTAAATGACCTTTTTAAAAGTGACTAATTTTTAACGTAAAATAATTACTGTTTTTCTCTCTTTAGAAGGTCATTTTTGTCTGTTTTAGACAGGTCATATATAATTTATATATAGCTAAATATGAGCCAGCTTAAATAATTGCATTTCTATTGTAAAAATATGACTCGGCCTAAATAATTACTCATATATTTTACCATGAAAATGATAATATAACACCGTCT
This sequence comes from Silene noctiflora, assembly GCA_009801015.1. Taxonomy (NCBI): domain Eukaryota; kingdom Viridiplantae; phylum Streptophyta; class Magnoliopsida; order Caryophyllales; family Caryophyllaceae; genus Silene; species Silene noctiflora. The sequence goes on from VHZZ01032004.1 coordinate 14,153, forward strand.
ATCTAAAATGAACCATATTAAGAAGAAAAGCGTCTTGCGTGTGACGGACGCTATCCGTCACAAACTGAAAACGGATAGTGTCCCTCTTATAATAAGACAAGTGAGAGGGCATGTGGGGAGAAATAAAACCTCTCATAAATAGTGTCAGTTACGTAATATGAAATAGACATTATCTATTTTGAACTTGTGACGAATAGTACCGTCTTACATGAAAATTTGTTATTGAGAAATGTATTCGATATGTGGAAGTGGGGAAATTAGCATCTTTTTTATGAGTATGGTATTTTGTGAGCATATTTCAAGGTCACGTCAGTCTTTATCTTCTCCAAAAAGGCCGCCACTTTTTCCAACGTGTTGCAACAAAATTTCACCTCGCTTTATTTAATTATCCTCCACGTCAATGTGTGCTCATGCACTCCTCGCACCCATCTTCATTCACATTTGTTAGCCACTTGATCCCATTCTCGATATATTCATTTTAAAATTAAAACGCGTTGGATATTACTGAGTATTTATTTATCTTGTTAATAGATAACACAATTATTTTACCTTGTATGTATTATATTTTTGTCTCATTTATCTCATCTAAATTGATTTAGATTTTAGACGATATCCACATATTAAACAAGAGATTGTGTGTAGTTGAATCCCAGAATACTTCCCTTATAGACTATTATTAACACAAATTATCCGAAAATGATACGGTAGAACTTTATATGATATACAACAATTTTATAATACTTGTCTACTTTATTTATTGGTATTATTATAAATAAAAATAAAATGCTTATAATGGATATTGAAGTCGTTATACTCCCTCCATTCAACTCCTCAAGGCCACTATCTATTTTGCACACTATTAACAAGCGTGTGTTCAACTTCAATTTTCTCTCAATACGTAAATGACATTATATTCATGTGAGATCTTGTTTGATTCGTTTTTACGAGTATATTATAAATATCTAACTTTTATAATTTTTGCTAATACGTAGCTAACGATATTTACCGCGTAAAATACGTCTTGACAAACTTGTAAAAAGAAAGTGGCCTTGTGGAGTTGAATGGAGGGAGTATACCGCATAACGCATACAATAGTAGTCTACCATAATATACAATAATTTCATACTTTGTAAGTTATACCAAGCAAACTGGTCAATCGGGTGGGTCGAGTCTGGTCAGTTTTGGTGGTTGTTCGGGTTTGCAAGAACTCGGGTCAGGTCGGATCATTTGAGATTCTGACCATTGTTCGGTGAGTTGTTAAAAGTAGTTGGGGATGAAGGCTATTATTCGATAATAACAGTCAAGTTGGGTTGAATGGGGTCTGGTCAATTCAGGTTTTGAGGCATATTGAAGCGCTCAATTAGGTGTGAATCAGGTTAAGATTATTTGGGTCGAGTTATTGGAGTCGGGTCAGTTTTATCAGATAAATCTAACGTACTTTATATGTGGTGTCAGATAGCCCTCATTTTAAAAAGGAATTGCGGGGCAATCACCAGAATAATGTTTGTGTACAAGCTTAAATCAACTCGTTTGCGACTTATATCCACAAAAAGTCTCCATAATCGTATATCTAGTTTCTTCTAATAATTTCATATATATACGTCAAGGCGTGAAGCTATCAATGCGCCGTGATACACATTCTTGGAGAAACTGGTAATTTCAAAGAAAAAGGCAGGCAAATGTGTAATTTGTGTATGAACGCGAATTTTCTTCCTTTTCCAGTCATAGTCTAGAACATGAACTATTTTGATATTATCTTAACTTTTAAAGATAAATAAAACACGTGTTACAATCAAAATCCAATTACCCTATTTATAGGAAGTAATTTGGAAGGAAAGGATGCAAATCTATGTATTTGGATACAAATTAAGCTTACCATAATGGATAAGTTAGGAGACGAAAATATTATTTAACGGTCTTTTTAATGTGTAAAACCTTGTTTTATTGAAATTCAAGTTTAAATATTTTTAGGAGTTGACCTAAATACTGTCGATTTTTTTAATGTGATATAATTAGTTCGATTGTAAAACTATATTATCGTACATAATTAAAAAACACAAATTCTCATTAGGGACGGACAAAATCCGTCATAAACTTGTGACGTTAAACAAATGAATAAGTGGAAGAGGGTCGCGAGAGGTCACCAGCAAAACGGACTATAAAAAAATATTCATTTCAAACCTAAGAAAACTCAAATTCTCAAAAGAACACCATTGGCTTGAGCAAATCATTGAATCTCCATGATTAATGAATGGTCTTTATAAGTACCTAACACCAATCACCATCAACTACTTCACTTTTTTTATTTTTTTTAATATTTCATTTCATTACACCTTATACTTATATTTTCCACTTAATAATACATTATATTATCTCTGTTAGTTGTAGCCTAGTTTGTAGGGACAAACCCAACATAAGTCATAACTCATAACTATAAAAATAAAAGTACAATATAAAATGAGACAAGCTACTAAAATATTAAATAACATAAATTAAATATAAGTGTAACTCACACCAATAAATTATAAAATTCATCTAATATACTCAGACTAAGTTTTTTTTCAATTAAATTTTTCTAAACTGAATTTATAGGAACTTAAATATATCATAAGAGCTGAAGTTTTATGAACTAAACTTATACGATCTGAACCGAACTTATATGATCTACAATTTTACGGAGTAGTACATTGATTATGAATTAATTCTCTTTTTTTTTTGAATTGAACGCTCAAAAATTCTTAACTTTTTTAAACTTAATTTATTTGTATGATATTAATTTACTAAACTTATAATACTAAAATAATGTTTTTATAATATAAACCCGTAATTTTAAATATAAAACCGTCTCATATAAGTTCGAAGGGAAAGACAACAAATCAAATCAAAGTCTTATCTTTCAACAACCATCTAGTAAGCAAAAGCCATACCAATTCTCCCACACTCAATTATATAAACTTCCTCATTTCCTTTACTCAACCCCCTCCTCTTTTTTCCTTCTTTCAAATCTCTCTATTTAATCATCTCTTCTCTCCAAAATCAAATTAAAATCCCTGAATTATTTCAAAACAACAATGGAATTAATCCCAGTAATTAATTTCGAAGCATTAAACAACCCATCATTTTTCTCTCGAATTATATCAATTTTTGAGTTGGGTAAAATCTCTCAAGCTAATAGATTATGGAAATACGGCGCTTTTTTAGTCGCACTTGTTTACGCTTTTAATTGCGTCGCTAATAAATTGAAAGTTTTGATTCGTCATTACCATGATAAATCTAAATCGTTTTTAGCTAATAGTGAGCCATTTTTGTATTGTTTCGACGACGAGCTTTATTCATCCGATGACGAAGACGACGTCGTTTCGGTCTCGTCTGAAGATGAACAATCGTCGGAAGATGAGAAAGATCAATGTGAATTTAATCGATTGTTATCTTACGAAGACTTATCAATGTACGAGGACGATTTTACGGTCAAGGGGCAAAATCGTAAAATGCGTGTGTTACGGAGACGAAAGAGTTTAGGGGACGATTTTTCGTTATCGGACCTAGTTAATGATAACAGGGTCGTAAAATTATGGGACGGGTTCGGGTTAGGGGTAGAAAAGTCATTTCCTTTCTTGGAATTAAATAAAGATGAATGGAAACGGTTCGGTTCGTTTTTTGGTTCGCCCTCGGTAGTAGCTACTGAACCGGAGGGTGTATTGGGATTGAATGTATGGGATTCTCGGTGTCCATCAACTGAACCGGCGGTTCAAGCAATTTGGCGGTCGGACCGGAAGGGTAAAGTAATAGGCGGTGATGTGAACCGGACCGGGACGGTTTGTGTTAGGGATGACGTCAGGAGGCGATTAACGGTTGGTGATGTTAGGAAGGTTGAGACGCCGGTAGCGGAAAGCGAGGAAATGTGGTGGGACGCTGACGAGTGACGACATTAGCGATTATGGGGCCGTCATCATGGAAATCGGATATGACGCGGTGTCGGAGCGAATTATAATTGACCTGAACGTGTTTCACGAATTTGATGGAAAATTCATACCCAAAATTGGGTCAAAAATGATGAAGTGTCAAATGATTGATTGAATTAATTAAATTAAATAAATAAAAGTAAGTTAGGTTTAGAAATTAAAAGTGGAGAGATTGAAACTTGACATTATTTGAAAATGTCTGGAATTTGGTCCCTGCTTTTGTTGTAAAAACAGCTGTATTTTGATTTATCAAATCATAGTTAGTTGAATCTCATTTCATTGCAATTACTTAATTATACTTAATTATTCTTCATTCATGATTTGTCAATTCGTTTTTTCGTTAACCATGAGAACTTAATCAATTTGTAAAGAGTTATTATAACTTGGAATATAACCGTGTTAAATTCATCAAGAAAAGCTATTATGTCGTTTTTCAATGTTGTCAGGATTGTGATTGTACGTTGAATCAATGAAGTAGGTAGAATCAGATCGTAGGATCGTAAGATTTTACAAACTAACTAAATATAATTATTTTTTATGTGGTAAAAATATAAAACTGAACATATTTTTACAACAATACAAGATTCACATTTTACAATGTCATTATATAAAAATCATATTTATTATTTTATTCTAAAACTGGATCGTAAGGTCGTATGATCGTATTATGATTCTATCTCTAGTAATTTTAAAACATATAAGATTATAAGATTCTATAACCATAATAAAATCGTAAGTTTCGAGGTTGGTCAAGCATTTTTAGATCGTAAAATCGTAGAATTGTATGAGCGAATCGGAATTCTGACAACTTTACCATTCTAATGATCTTAGATTTTTACCCGACTCAAATTCGGACTAAATGAGTTGGTAATGTGGTATATACCAAACAAATTTGGTTTATTCTCTTAGAATGATTGCTTCATTGGGTAAATGTACCATTAGAGACATGAGTTGGTAGCCAAATGTATTTGGATTTAATGAATGGTTAGGTTTTAGGTACATGTAACATTAATGTACTAGAATTGGCTATGATTCATTGTTACACACAAACATTGACGTTTATAATACTTCCGTTTAAGGTTTGTTCCCAAGTTGAAGACGACTTAGATGACACCACAAAGCTTCGCCCGAGATAATTATACTGAACGATAATGTCTAATGTTACAATAAAATTACAGCAAGTGCACGACGTTCATGTTGCCTTAAATAATCGATTGTAATGGCTAAATCCTTAGCTTAGGTAGGGATGATTATTTGTCAATCGTTTATCTAAAAGCTTAGATAAACGTAAATGAAGCGACAAAACCGTGATCCTACCGTGTTATCGCAATCTGTAATTGACGAAAAGAATACACAGAATTTGGATTCGAGAGACACTCACTTGCTAAAAATGGGTAGCTCTAAAACTTAGAAGCAACCATGATTTAACTTGAAAATGGCCTTAATTTGAGGGCTACTAGAAGTCTAAAACAACCCAAATAAATGGGTCTATCGGCATAATGTCCTTTAAAATACTTTATTACACATGGGCCTTTTGATTTCTAACTTCTAGTGGGACTAAATAATCCTTTTTTATGGGCTTGGCCTTTATTTTGTCCAATTGCGAAATATCATCGACAACAACAACTCTTTTATAGGAACGTTTTACAGCATAAGACTAGTCCAAAGGAGATAAGCCTAAAGAAAACAATAAAATTTATTTATATTTTAATTTTATTTAATGACCCGATATTTTATGATGAAAATTAACATATCTAAATATACAATTTATTAATATAAAAATCTTAGGTTATTAAAATAAAATATTTTTTTACAAGTTTATTAAATAATTTATTTGGGCTTTTAATGATTGGGTTAGTCTTATGAATAAAGTGGTCTTACATAACAATTTGTGTATCGACAAATTACTCTAATCGTCGATAATTTTAATGACCTACCCAAATTGTCCCTCTCATCTCAAGCATTTCAGTTGAATTATTGACAAATCAAAAATATAATACTGAATAATTAATGACCTACACAAAAGACGAATTACATATAGAATAGCGTTTAATTAATCGACGTAAAACGAATCAATTTTTATAAAATAAACCGAAGAATTACTAATTGAACAACGTTAAACAAATCGATATTTGTAAAATCAAAACAACGTTTAATAATCGACGTAGAAAATCGATTAATTTTTAAAAAATACCCCCCCCCCCCCAATCCACACCAAACTCCCACTTACTAAATTTGGCCCATCCACACCAAACTCCCCATTTCCCTTTTTGGCAAATAAAATGACCAAATGGTCCTTGTATCCACCAAATATTTACATTTATGCCATCAAATTAACCATTTCATTTGGACCCATCAAATTAACCATTACATTTATACTCATTTTACCCTTGCTTTTGTGTGTTTTCTTAAAACATGTGAAAACACCCATGGGGAGTTTGGTGTGGATTGGAGGGAGTAAGAAAGAGGTGAGTGGAACCATCACATCCCACCTGGGAACAAAAGTGGAGCCAGCGCGTTCAGACCCAAGGCCGAGCGTGGAACCACCACATTACCACCTTGATAAGTTGTGGATCATCCACGTCCAAGCAATAATTATCATAAAAAAGTAAATTTTTTAGCTATTTAGTTGGTTAATTAGTTATTTTCACTCTTTTTAAATGTTACTCGTATTTATTTCACATAATAATTTTTTTTTTTGAGTTTTCACATAATAAAACTAGTAAAGCTTTTTCCGATAATTTCATAATTCGTGGATGATCCACAACTTATCACTAGTTTAAGACCTTTTCCTTACAAAAATGTGTGTTTAATTAGTGCCGTAGTAGGTTTTACTCTCGTTGTTCCTAAGCAAATTATTTGTGATTAAAAAACATTATTACTCTCTCCGTCCCGGTCATTTGTTGTTCTTTTCCATTTTGGGGTGTCTCAGTCAGTTGTTGTCCTTTATATTTTAGGATTGCATTTAATGAGTAATTTGATCTTTCACATTCAATTTAATCCACTTGTCAACTTATAATAGGCTCCCTCCTCTTTCCTTGGTCTTTGTGCCAAAACCAAAGGACAACAAATGACCGGGACGGAGGGAGTACTTGTTGTAACACCCCTAATTTCCGTAATATATTAATATAATTTATTTTCCCATATTTCATATTTTATTTTTTACCGGGAAAATATACGATTCGTATTTAATTGTCTTATCTAGCTCGAGTTTTGTGAAAAACCCATTTCGTTATTGGGTTTCACGTGTCTTTGGTGGATTGGGTGAGTTTTGGACCTAAGCTTGAAATAAACCCATTAGTTTTTCTATAAATAATAAGGGAAACTAAACCCTTGCTTTTCTTTTATTCATCTTTTCATAAAAACCCTAAACCTAGTTTCTCCTCTCCCTTGTGCCGCGCGACCTCTTGTGCCCTAGGCTTTCGTGCGTCTTTCGTTTCCTTCTTCCTTCATCATCTTTCGTGCCTAGATCGATCCTACTCTTTGGATCTATCTATTCTCGTCGTAAGTTTCTTGTTTCCGCGTAGTTTTTTTATATAGTTTTTATAGTTTTATTTATCGTTAGCGTTTTAATTGGGAAAGTTTCCCTTTGGCACGATTGGATGGATTAATGAAGGCGTGGAGACCGCTCTTGGAGAGGATATTTACATCGTGGACGAAGACCTTGATAATTAATTGCTAAAAAGGTAACTAAGTGTTTCTCTTTTAATTGTGTTTATACCAATTGATATGATTAATATGATTTAATGATTGTTTTGTATGATTGGTACATGTTTGATTGTTTATTATCATGATTATTTATTATGTTAATATGTTTGTATATGTTTTAATGCTTTAATTACATATCATATGTTGTTTACGTGTTTATTATGGGTGTTGTGTGCGCAACTAGGGTTTACGAATTAAACCCTAGTGGCGTTGCGGCATGATGAACGACCAAGAATAGGATTCAAAGTTATAGCTAAAGCTAGTATAACCTTGATTTTGATTCGAGTGTTAAAGCTGAAGTTAATACAACTTTGGGTCGTTACTCAAAGTTATGGTTGTATAAGGCATAACCTTGGAAATACGAGTCAAGGTTATAGCTGAGCCTACTATAACATTGGATACGAGTTAAGGTTATAGCTGGACTAACGTAACCTTGCGATTATGGCTCAAGGATATTGTTGGATCTAGTATAACTTTGAGTATCGTGTCAAGGTTATAGTTGGGGTTAGTATAACCTCACAGGTAAGTGTTGAAGTTATAGTCGAGGCTACTATAATTTCACATCAAGAGTTTAGGTTATGACCCAAGGTTACTATAACCTTGGTTGTTAGTACTTCATTCATATGTTGTGTTGTGTTCATTGATTGTATGATACTGTGTTTGCATATGTCGTTGGTTACTCTTGTTCATATGATAAGTATGGTAGTCGGTTATACTATCGTAC
>VHZZ01032033.1:0-16584 GCA_009801015.1 Silene noctiflora
CTACCCTTGTTAAGCTAGTAGCTAGTCTTTTTGGTGTTGGGATGCTCATTGGGATGATCCTCAAAGTATATATCATCGTGAATATGGTGAGGGATTTGTTGTTTACCGTGAAATGAAAGAAAAGGAAAGGAGCAAAAGAAAAGAAAGAAAGAAGGAAAAAAAAGAGAAAAAACAAAAGAAGAAGAAGAAAAGAATTCTCATGATTGATAATAATATGTTTTGGAGAATTCGTTTTTGTTTGGCAAAGAAAGAAGTCCTTTATCTTCGTCATTGCTTTTGACTTCCTAAATGGGTTAGTCGGGATTAGAAATGAGCATTTCTTCACATGGTTGTTGCTAGCTTAACCTTAGCTCCACATAACCATAATCATTTGTTCCCCCTTATTTCCCATATCACAATATAGCCTTCTTCTAACCCTTTGGCTTCATTTTTGCTTGCATTTGATTGTTTTGTTTTGAGTCTTTGAATTATTTACCATATTAGATTGCGGACACTCTCGTGAGTCGAGGATTAGTCGAGTGATTTATCACAATAAATATCCTTTACACAAAATCGAGTTATGAGTGGATCGTGAGAGTCCGAAAGTCTAATGATCATGCAAGAGCCGAAAAGTCCATTTGAAGTTAGTCATGCTACGTCGTCATGTAAATCTCATCCGTGTTTGCTTATCCTTATACCCGTGTCGTTTCGGGATTTGAATCACTAGTTCTTAGCTTATTTCGGGATTTGCATTAAGGGATGATTTTTTGCTTGAGGACAAGCAAGGGCTTAGCTTGGGGGAATTTGATAAGTACTTTTTATATGCATTTTTATCCCCTATTTTAGTTCTATTTTACTAATCATTTTAACACTTTGTTTAGTATTTTGAGCTAATATCGTGTTCTAGTTGCATTGTCTTGCTTCTAACGTATTTTGTAGGAAATCGAGCTTTTAGTAGCTAATTCTCAACAATTACGAGCATATATCGAGAACACAAGCTAAGTAGAGCAAGGAATGAGCCATGGCCATCCCATGCAAGTGCAAAAACTCAAAGAGATGATCATAATGTGAAGGAAATGGCCCAAAATGAGTATTCATGCAAAATGTAAATAATTGATTTAATGAAGCCCAAAATCCAATTGAAGTGTGGAAAAATATCAAGGCATTGGATTCCACAACATTCCACACTCACAAGGCAATTCCGGGCGATTAAGGACGCAATTAACACAAAACATTGGATACCCGGGCATTAACTATGGCCATTTAAGGCATTTAACCCGGAGACTTGCGTCCCCGATCAGGGTCACCCATCCCCGATCGGGGTCACCCATCCCCGATCGGGGATGTTGGTAATTAAGATCATTGGATTCCTTATGAATTGTTTACGTTTCAAGCCTCGACTAGTATATAAGGAGAGCTAGTCCCGACCTCATTTGTACACAATTTTCATATCATTCTCATACATTTTCCTTACAAAATCTCTCTTTAGTTTCCCTTGTAATCTTTAGTTTACATTTACATTTCATATATTTTAGTTAATCATTCAACATTTAGTTGTAATCTCAAGTTCTATTTCTAAGTTTCTTTTGTTGTTCTACATTTGGTGTTCAAGTTTAAGGTATTTCCTATTTCTATTATTGCATTTCTATTTTCATAGTTTATAGTTATAATTGATAAAGTTAGTATTTATTAGTTATTTACATTTCATTCATATCATTTTCATAATTAGATTATATTCATCATTTTTATTATGTCTAACATTTCATTTAACACTTGCATTTTACATTCTAGTATGAGTAGCTAATTTCCTTAGTTTAGGGATTAAGGGAGTCATGTCAAATTAATATTATAATCATGTTATAAATTAACTAATCATTTTATCATGTATATTACATGTTTGTTATGTCATGATTAGTCTTTGTTTAAAGGCCACGAACTTTGACTAAATTCGTTATACATTGCTAAAAGTCGAGAGGCACGGTAGTGTATTAGAACTAACATGTGTAGTAGATCGACCTAGCTCATAGTGAAAGCTTGTTAGGACCCGATTTAAGGCCGATACTAAAAGTGAAAGCCGGGTATCTATTGGCTTAGATGATAAATTGTAACGTTAATCTATAACTAATTCATATGTTAATTTGCATGATGAACCGACTTCCCTAGATGTTTTTAATATTATTGTTTACGACCTTATTTGCATTTTATTTACAGTTTTCGCAATCAATCCTCCAACCCAATATTCTTCTTGTGACCATTAGATAGATAGACTACCAAACTTCCGACATAGAAAATTACGTAGCGTCTCTGTGGATTTCGACCCCTATATACTACATTTATTTGTTGTGCTTAGGATATTTTTGCATAGGGCATGACACCTATCATGAGCTAATAATGAAACAATCCATGCGATTGCACAAGAAAGAAGATCAACCTGAATGACAAGTAGTTCGCTCCAAAGAGGTACATGAAGTACACTTGAAAGATCATCCTTCTAACCACTACCCTGAATGATCACAAACAACCTAACCAATACCCACCAAAAGAGAAGTAGGGCAAAAGGAGGTGGCTATAATGATCTTGTGCCACGGAGATTTAGGAGGGCCTTAATAAATTTGATTGACAAGTATCTAAGGGAGAGTTTCAAGAGAGTTGGCAAGAGAACATGAAGAGCAATACTAATGAGTAATAAAGTATTGTAAATAGAACTTTTGAGTGATATAACAACAGTCTAATTTTCACGATCTAATGCACACAACAATAACAGATAAACATTATCGAAAATGTCCAAATTAATTAAGAGACAATATATTCCTTTCTATTAGAAGAAACAATAATAAATTTGGTGAAATTTGGATTAATTTATTTAAGTCACTAGGTAAAATAGAAAAAAAAAAATATCATAGGAAACAAATTTAGTAGAAAAAGAACTTCATGTATTTACCAAATTTCTTTTTATGAATGAAGTTATAATATTAAGTAGATGGGTAACATGTAATGAGATGAGTAGATTGTAGCTCTTTATTCTTTCAGGAGTGCATGTTTGGAACACATTATTCTCGGCTTATTAAGTAATGACAAGGAGCGACACAACTATTCAAGGGAAGAGAATATGTGATTTCTACCGAAAGACACAACTTTTATATTAAATAGAGTAATAATTCAACGGTCATCAACTACAACAACCCCGAAATTTTGTTGCATTTTGAATTCAACATAATTGAACTTTTTGATCAACTTAAGTTTATATGGTTATAGATAAACTTATTGGGAACCCGTGCGAGCACGGGCTTTCCAACTAGTAATAATAATAAGCTAGGAGTACAAATCACTTTAATTGTGTGAGTCATCCTATTTTGATTTTGGTTTAATTAGTAAACCCCGAGATCATGTCTTCTTCAATTCAATAGCTTTTATCATCGTATATTGTTCGCTCAAATCACCTTCCTTTCTTAAATTGTTTTGATTAACTGTTCATAGAAACACTACACTACATTAAACAACAAGCATACTTAGACCAACTCAAACCCAGAAAAATCACCCACATCTCTTTCAAATTGATCCGATCACTCTCAAATCTTATGAATTGAAAAGGGTTTGATTGATTTTTCATTAATTTCAACTCAATTTTGATTGATCACTTTTTTCCCTCAAGAACCCTAAAAAAATAGGAGGGTTTGAGATCAGATGATCAGGGGAAGAAGTCCTCCTAAGCATAGGCATGATGGGACCTCACCTCTTCCCTTGGGCATGGATTGGAGCCCTCCTCCTAAAAAAATGGTACTTCATTTTCTTCTCTACATTTTGTTTTGATATGGGTTTGAGCTTGTTGCTATTTGTGGTTTTCCAGTTTCAATTTTATTAATTTGGATAGATGTGATGGTAATTTTAGTTGGGTTTTTGAGTAATGTGGTAATTGAGCTGAATATGTTGATCAATTTTGTGGAAAGATTGTATCAGTGCTTGGATTAGTTGGATGATAGTAATTGTTATAGTTGGTTGTTGACCAATGTGCTAATCGCGTTCGCAAACGTGATCAGTTTTTGTGGAAAGACTGTGGAGATTTTTTTTTTTCTTTGGATTGTTGACAAATGTGCTAATCGAGTTCGCAAACTTGATCAGTTTTTGTCGAAAGACTAGAGAGATTTTTTTTCCTTGGATTGTTGACCATGTTCTATCTGAGCTCACTCATCTGATTATAATGGGATAAATTAGATGATTTGTTTGGTTGGTTTTCGTCTTATATCTGTTCATTGAGCTTATGTTTATGCCAAATATGTTAATTAATTGGAGGCTTGGAGCATTTGATTTAGATTGGATGAGCGGGCATAAGGCAGGGATGTTCGAGGGATAATGATCGATTGAGGATATTACCCCAATGATGCTAATAATGTGATTGTTTTGTTGTGTGTTTTTTGTCATCTGATGCTCTTCTGTTCTAAAATGATGTCATTTTATGTTCCGGGCTTGAAATTTCAGTGAATAAGTTCATAGTTGCTGCTCATTTTTCACTCTCTATCTCACTAAAATATAGTGGAAAGTACACATAGAATAGATTTCCAGTATTCTTCACCATCTCAAACGTAGCTGGGTTGCAAAGGCGTTGATTTACTCTAAGAATCAACAAAATTTTTATGTCGTAGAGGTATTTAATTTTTTATATGTAGTGCTTGCTGACATATTTCTTTTCATGTAGAATGGTCGAGATACTATATGGCCGCATGATCCTCGCAGTGGATGGAGTTACTGTGTTACTATTCCTTCTTGGGTTGCACTTCCAAAATCAAGATCAAGTGCTTCGGATCCCGTAGTGGTATTGAAATCGAATGTCCTCCAATGTTTTTTTTCAAAGGATTTGATGTGTTTTTTCTGTTAAATATGTTCTCTTCTTGACTGTTGTAGACTTGTAACTGAACAACCATGATTCCAACAATTTTTGGAAACTGGTGATTCTAATTAATGGCTTGTATGCTATTCACTATAAGTTTATAACTCAATTCATGATAATAAGCAAATGGAGACAGACTTTATTCTCCTCCTTTCACTGCCCTCGTTTGCTCTTCTTGTTCAGCTCTTCCTGTGTTACGTTTTATAGATTATTATTATTGTTTTTTTGTCAGAGATTTCCTTTTATTTAGGGTGTTTCGTGAGCAACTACCTTTTATTTATTTTTTGGCTTTTAACTACCTTTTATTTTTGTTTTTTTGTTAAAACTACCAAAAATACACTTCCGGCCAAAAAAAAGAAGTTACGGTTGACTCGTCTTTCTCACGTGTGACTGTGAGCCTTTAAGCAAGCCTAAAAACCCGATTTTCGTTGCTAAAACCAACCTTGTATCATTTTCCCTCCAACTTTTAGCTCCCATTTACTTTTCCCTCCAAATTATCCCGTTCAATCTCTCTCTACTCCTCTCAAGCTCTCTTATTGCTGGTAGTTTCTCAAAAAACAAAATGTCAAGCTCACCCTTGAATTCCAATACCTCATATATGAGGTGAAAAGCAAATGTGAGCTTTCCTCTGCACACTGAACTTAGATATTCCAAAATAAAGGGAGAAAGTTTGTCACCTACAAATTCTACAATCCCAATTCCAATATGCGCGGATGCGGATTCTTTACTTGGTTTGCTGAAGAAATGACGGAGTGGTGAAGGACTATCATTAATGATTTGTTGAAAGAAAATAGAAGTATCAAAAGTGAAGTTCATCAATCAAGGAAGAGTTTGATGAAAATGCAAAAGAGAAATTTTTGGTGGGAGTTGATTGGGAGAAGCCTAAAGAATTGATGGAAGAGTTGGCAAATTAGTTTGCTCTTTATCTTAGTTTGTGTAATTTGTGGCTAATTAGTTTAAACTTATTGCTTGATGATGGATTTACCCCTATTTTGTACACTAGAACTATTTGTTATGTAGGGTGATGTCCCTTTGTGTACATTGTAGGTAGGGTAAGAAAGAGTGTGAGTGGAGAGGGTGAAAGGGTTTAAGGAAAATGAGAGTGGATATGGTGAAAGAGGGTAAGAAAAATAAGGTAGGTAGGCTTTAACAAACAAATTAGGTTTTTAGCCTTCGATTATCGATTCACGGGTGAGAAGTGAGGGTCAACATCGGAGAGTTGACTTTTCTCACCGGAATCATAAATTTGGTAGTTTTTAACAAAAATAAAATAAAAATAAAAGGTAGTTAAAAGACCAAAAAAATAAACAGTAGTTTCTCACAAAACACCCTAAATAAAAGGTAGTATCTGACAAAAAATTCATTATTATGGTAAAGGTTCCTTGGAGTAAAGAGAGAAGAGTAAACGAGAGACGTAGAATTATGAGGTGGAATGTTGTGTTTCTGTACTTAGAAAATTAAATCATTGATTTGGAAGTCTATTTCTGGTCAAGTCCACTTGTGAATGTATAATACTATCCCCCTGCTGAATTTTATTCTTTCTCGTATATAGTTTTACAGGGTCCAAGTGGGTATTCAATCTCCTGCCGGAGTTACAACTATACGTGGAGTATTACGAAGATTTAATGACTTTCTTAAGCTATTTTCCGACGTAAGCAAATTATTTTACTATCACCAGTTACCATTTTGATGTGATTGACGTTAAAAATACTTAAAAAACAGAACAGTGACGAAGTAGTCTATTTGAAGAACGCTAAGCCTTTATCCTATGCATCTTATTCTGTTTTTTTTTTTTTTTTTTTACATTTGCAGCTAAAAAAGGCCTTTCCTAGGAAGAGTCTCCCATCTGCTCCTCCTAAGGGACTTTTACGTATGAAGAGTAGGACACTCTTGGAAGAGGTTTGTGCTTTAAGCCTCTAACTAGTCACTCTTTTGAACTGCATGAATCCTTGAAGTTGAGAGTTGAAACTAGTCAGCTTTACTGGGTTGACTTGGTGTAGCTTTTTTTCCAATATCTTTTTGGTTCGTTGTTATGGTTGACATTATTGCATTTTAATTATTTTATCGTAGCTGCTCTCTGATTGCAGCGAAGGTGTTCTCTGGAAGAGTGGATGTCAAAGCTTCTTTCAGACATTAATATATCTAGGAGTATGGCTGTGGCATCTTTCCTTGAACTTGAAGCCGCGGCAAGAACCTGTGAGTAATTTGTTAACCATGTCTCATTATTTTGTACTGCAACCAACTGCTTCTCTTCATTATGTTTGTCCAAATTGGTATTTAGTAAACTCTTGCATTTGTGGACATCAGACTGTGCCAATGTTAGTCAGACTCGTTTAGAAGTATTCGACATGGGTGTGTATCCAAGTGTCGGACATGGCTATTTTTATGAAAAAAATGCATATTTTGGCTTAAAATGAAGTGTCCAAGTGTCATACCAATGTCCGACTGTCGAGTGTCGGAGACGGGTACGCGAAGGAATTAAGAAGAGTCGGAGTAACATAGGACTGTGCTATTTAATTATGTGCGTCTCATTCATTATGGGTGATACAGAAACTGCCTCCCTGTGTTTTTAACACAGGGTAAAACAGTAAGGTTGTGTACGTCCAATCCTCACCCACACCCTGCAAGTGGGAGGTATTAGGGTACTTTTGTTATTGTACTCTAGTGCTCTTTTTCTTATACTGGACCTATATTATTGGTTGTCATTGTCAGCATATGAAGAAGCAAATCAGCAACCCTCGGAAGCGAAACCTTCTACATTGATCAGTACATCTTCAGGTCACGTATTAACCGCCCTTGCTGGTAGTTCATCAGTTGCATCAGATTATGGCAGTGTGGATTATGGTAGTGACACTGCGTATGAGACATCTGAACTTGGAAGTCCGAGTTTTGGAAGGGATGAGAGCTCTGAAGTTGGTCTAGAAGGGTTGAGTCTGGATGAAGAACTACCAGATTCTATCGATAAGTTGGTTCAATATAGCATGTCTAATATTGACGAAGGGTTGTTAATGGGAGAGAGTATCATGGATCAGTTGGAAGCCTTCAAAAAGTACAAGGGGACAAATAGACAAATAACAGATAATGGGAGTGCTTCAAAGTCAGTTTTACCAGTTGATAAGGTTGAAAGCTTGTTCGAAGCAGAGCGTGGAAAGGTAGTCCATCATACTCGAAAACCTTCAAATGAAAGTATGGGAAGTGATCTAAGTTCTCATAAAGGCAGTGAAATGTCAAATTTGTGGGCCGTTAACTTGGTTGGTGAAACATCACTTGATGCTAGTGCAAGAACCATTGGGAGTCCTGGTAGCCCAGAAGTGCAGTTTCATATAGCTCTCCCGAGAGAGCAGCAGCCAAAGCTGGATAGGATTCTTACCAGCATGCAGCGAAGACTAGTGACTGCAAAAACAGATATGGAGGATTTAATTTCAAGACTTGATCAAGAAGTAGCTGTCAAAGAATACCTTACTACCAAGGTATTTTTTAATGTTATGCTAGTAGTGTTAAGGTAGCAAAATGGTCACCTGGCTGTGCGACCAATTATTTGATGCAATTATTGACCCGCATTCCCTTTTTGTGTTTAACACTGGGGTATGATTGCGTACCTCTGAAACCCACCCCCTTCATACCCTGCCACTGCTTATGCTATTGAGATTCACAGGACTCTTTTCCTATAGTTTATTCTCATACCCCAAGTTGATTTTTCGTGACGGACACCCATCTTTCTCTTTTCTACAGGTCAAGGATTTGGAAGTCGAGCTTGAAAGCACTAAAGAGAAGAATAAGGAAACACTTCAGCAAGCTCTTTCACTTGAAAAGGAGAGAATCACAAAAATGCAGTGGGATATGGAGGAACTGCGGAGAAAGTCCCTAGAATTAGAATTGAAGTTGAAGTCTCAAGAGGTTCATTTTTCACACTTTCTGACCTTTCTATAGGGATATTTATTTTTACTTGATTTCTTGATGCAATATTTGACTGAAAAATTTGACAGGATGGTAAGTTCACATCTGACTCTATGAACCTGAAGTCATCTGCTTTCCCTGAAAAGAATGACCTCTTGTGTGAGCTGGAAGCAACTAAAGATGAACTTAATATCTTGCTTAAGCAACATGAAGAGCTGGAGGTGAAATCTAAGTCGGACATTAAAGCTCTTGTCAAAGAGGTTAAAACTCTGAGAAAGTCTCAGAATGAACTAATGCAGAAGCTCGACAAGTCATTAACGGAAAAATCTGATATGGAGGTGAGTTCCATGCTTTTTTTGCAGTAAGATAATGAGTTATTTCTTCTGTTTCGATATGAGTTCATAGATGTTTTTTTATTTTGTTGTCTTCTTCATGTTTATTTTCCTCTATATCCCTTGTTAGCATGTGGAATATGGGATAAAACAAAATGAGACTCCAAATATATTGTGAAGTAGGTGTCAGTCGATGCCGTTCTCGACACACTGCTTCCAATACATGGATAAGATTGCATAAGTTCTTCGTCTTACCCACATAGACAGGACTAGGTTAATATTCATGACTAGTACTCTATATTAGACATGTTAACTATAAATTAGTTATTGAAGTTGGACAAACAATGGAGTCCAAGATTTGATCAAGTGGCGTAAACTAGTTTTAGTTGAATCTTAAAGTGAGAAGTTATGAGCTCTAAGTTTTGGGAAGAATTCATGTTACTGAAATCACCCTCTCATGGCATAAGGATATTAAAACATGCTGGAATCTTTCAGAGATATAAGTCCAAATATACTGGAGTAGTAGAATATATGTGTCTCACATAGTAACAGTAAATCATCTTTGACAACTTATTCACAAAGGTTAAGTCTTATCAATTTACAAATATACTCTCATAGCATATACCCTCCTTCCTCAGTCTCCCTTCAAAGTGATCATCTTTCTTGTCAAGTTCGTCCATTCACTGAACAGGCAATCACCAGTCCGCTACCGTCATTTTAAAGAGGACCATCACCGTCATCATCAAGTGGATCACTAAGAGCATCATTTATCTATTCGCTTGGTATAAAGACCGTAATAACTGTTGAACACCATTACCCCCCCATCTACACCGCCAATACATTCACTGTCAACTTAAGTAGAGCTGTAATAGGTCATAGTGTCATACGTCTCACCCGAAACTCAGACATCTAATGGACAAAAATATGTGAGTTGATTTCGTTTTCAAGGTGTTGGGCGGGTTATTATTTGGATGAGTTAGTGTGACCCGCTTGACTATTACAGCATAGTGTGACCTGTCTGAGACCAATCAATGTTTTAATTCCGGTTACTCAGTAGCATGCTAGGTTGCCTACATGTTATTCGTTCTTCATTGATACAATGGATATAAATTCGACTATTCTTGACTTCTCTTTATAAAAACTCCTGCAATTAATGTGGAGTTGTCTATCCAAACAATGTATGCCTTGAGGCTTTTCTTCAACAACTACTTTTGACTCGAGTAGTGCTTCCTCTAATACTTAGTTTCCTACTTTTCTTGATGGCACTAAAATTCAGTCTCTTATAAGTTACAAGTTACTTTGTAAAATTCTGCTAGAATAGTACGTACTCAACCTAGGTTATATATATCTTTAAACATTTTCTACTTTTAGTGCTCGTTTCTTGCAAACTGTACTATGTGTAGTTCGTTTTGATGATTTGTAATTTGGTTATAACTCACTGGCTTTTACGCCTGAATGAACTACTTATCGAGAAAAAAATAGCAAAAACTATGTAGTTCTTTTCTGGTGCTGTAATTCGGTTATAACGCGCTGGCTTTTTACGTCTGAATAAACTACTTATTTCGAGAAAAAAATGTTTAAAAACACTCTCATTCATGTAAATTCATCTAGCGTATCCGAGCTTGTCTAAGACGGTTTTCCAAAGCTCGTATTTTAAATCGTTTGCGAGGGTATCTTATCCACATTTTTGTCTTCCTTTCGAATGGACTTCAGCATAGGTTAGAGTCTTAGAGATTTTACTTTGTTTCGTCATTTTAACTTCCCTGAGCTGTGTCCTTCATTTTCAGCAACTTTTACAACAAGAAATGGAACGAAGTGGGGATGCCTTGGCTGCAAGGAGCAAGCTGTTGCATGATTGTCAAACTCTTCAGAGTCAGCTCCAGGAGACTAATATTAAGTTTGTACAGAATAATGTTACTTATGATTCTTCCTCGATATCTGCGATTTTTGATCTCTTGGCTGAATCTGACAAGCAAATAGGTCTTCTCCTGGAAGAGGTACTTCTTTTCTTCTGTTGAAATTGCCTCCTTAGCTCTAAAGTATTGTCTCATTTCTTATTTGATTCATGATATTCACTTAAGTATTGTTAGGAACATATGGGTTTATTTTCCCGATAAATAATTTATTGCAGAGGCAAGGCACCACTGAAGTAACAGATCTGACGAAAAAAACTGCAAAGCATTAAAATTATACTAACCACCGAAATTACACCCAATTCTCTCATTTTTTTTACCGTTGTTAAAAAGAAAACTACGAGTAATTCCTAACTTAATTTTGGGTTAAATTTTATCTTGCAGACTCAACATTTAACTCCCGAGGTGGATACATTAACTGAAAACGTGGACGACATGAAGAAGATAGATAGCGAGTTAAGGCTTTTATTGAGAGATTTATTTACGAGTAACGCTAAATTGAGGAAGCAAGTAAATCTTTTTATTGGATCCGCGCTTCAAATCCAGAATTCTAGCATTGAAGGTGGTAAGGATACTCTCTCAATTGAAACTGTATTAAAACATCTTTTAGAAACTTGACATAGTGGTCATAAAGATGTGTACATTTTTCACTTCCTTGTGTAGTAGCACCAACAATTTTACATAGATATTGTTGATAATAGCCTTTTTCCATGTAATTTTTCCAGGTTACATAAGATACTAGTCCTTTGGAATTAGTTCCACTTGATTGGTTGATGTATTAACTCTCCTTTATTTTTTTTAATTATTATTACTGAACCACTTTATCGTCAAGGAAGGATTTAAATAGAACGAGAGAAAGAGAGGAAATTTGAGATGATGTTTGTTTTCTTTTTTCATCCCGTCAGATTGATTAATCTTCAGACTACTGAATTGTGCTTCTCTGCTGCTCACCTTGAAACCACCCACGGCCCATCTATGTTGCTAACAAGCCTCCCTACGTCACACTCAAACCTCTGTTAATCCGAAATCTAGGAGTGCTCTTGAGGTGACGGAAATTTTCCACTTCGGTATGGTGACTACTTAATTGTTCGTTTCCTAAGGATTTTTAGTGATCTGTCAAACGGGTTGGCCGGTGTCAAAACAGGTCGAGCCGAATGTACGTTTACGGGTCATGAGTCGGGTTAGGTTAGGATACGTGTCAAAAGATAGTTTCGAACGCATTTTTCTTACCATTTTTTGATGCATTTTTCTTACCATTTTTTGATTCGAAAAAATATTGTTTAATATTTAATATTAATATTTTAATCATATTCAATGTTTACATTGATTATATAGAAAAAATTTATAAAAATTAAACTATTTTAATAATTCTTTATTACTAGAAGTTATATAAATTAAATTTTTGAGTGTGCGCGTAATTTTAAGTACCAATTTTTTTTTTTTTGGACAAGTAGAAAAACCAACCTACAATCTAGCCCTATTAGCTAAATTATGAAATTATGAGCGGAAACATTACACGTCCTAGAAATAAAGGAAAAGCTAATACAATGAAAGAGCTTAGCTAAATGTAAAACATCCGTGATAATCGATGTTGTTAAATGATTATTTGCTTTGCCCTCCAGAATCTGTGTAAGGATGCGAGTGCAATCAGAAGCTACAAAAATGTGCAGAACCTTTCGTTTAATTGCCCATTTTAGTACCTCATAGATTGCCTTTCCTTCTGCTTGTTCCGCACTGTGTGCATAGGATGTATCTGAGAACTCATTAATATCACCATTAGGATAGTAGCAAACCCAACCAATTCCGTAGACTCGCTTTGAACTCCGTGAAGCATCAATAGAGATATAAAGCTTCGGACGTGAGGTATTGTGACTAGAGTAGACATTCGGTACCGGACTTAAGCCGTTGCTGAAACTCCAACGTTTCAATATCAAATCCCACCTTTGTGAACCCAGGCGGTAAATTATCATCAACGGAGGAATACACAGACATAGCTAAATTGAAATGCATCTCGTAGATCCGAATGGCTCCTTGCGGATTACATACAGAAGGCTTGAAGGCATTAATATTTCCTACTTTCCAAAGTGTCCAGAGTGTACACATGAACGAAAGAACACCAAATTTATTATCATCCTTGTTAGTAAGGTATATTAGCCAATTCTTAATCCAAACCTTCACATCAAAATGAGCGTCATTATCAACTCGTATGCCAAGAAAACTTCCCGCCCATAGTCGTTTAGCCACCTCACAATCACGAACAAATGATCCAAAGTCTCGATACAAGAACATGTCTCGGAAAGAGAATAGTTTAGACAATAACGCTCTAAATTAGGCTTTTGAAACTCTTTACCAATAGGCAGAGTATTAGTCATAATTTTCCAAAGCAAGATAGACCATACCTTAGGCCCCGGAAGATGCCAAAGATGTTTTCGCACAAAAATGTGTAAATCAAATGATAATCTTGTGAGATCTTTGGATGAAGCACGTAGAAACCAATGCTGTTGATGAGCTAAAGCATAACCCTTTTTAACCAAATATAAACATGAAGGGGAACCCTCCCAATAAACATAATCTTCAAAAGTATTAGGACTGAGAGGGATGCTTAGAATGATAGTTGCCGTATCAAAGTCAAATAAGCTAAAAAGAAGTCGTTCATCCCAAGAGGAAGCATCCTCCTTGATTAAATGTCTGACCTGAAGAAGACATAAATTTGGATTGCCATTAAGAAGATCAGGGTCTTTCGGAGTCGGGCAGCAACCTTCCACCCAATAAGATGTCCACACATTAAGAGTAGAAGATACACCAATCTTCCAAGCACACTTTGATCGAATCAAGTCCATTCCCCAAAGAATACTTCTTCCTCCCCAAGACATATAAGAAATAGATGTTAGAATTTGCTTGTTCATCGGAAGTCTTCAGAAGACCATACTTACGACCCAAAGTCTGACTTACTAAAACAAAAGGGAAAGCAACAATTTTCCAAACTATTTTTGCTAGAAGAGCTTGATTAAGACATTTTGAGTTTCGAATACCTAAACCACCAGCTGTCTTTGAACGACTAAGGAATAATTTAATACTCCAACTAATAGATTTACCCATACGACAACCCGTCCACCAAAAACATGACAATATAGAATCAATCTTGTCAGTCACACTCATTCGCATTTTAAACACCGATAGAAAGAAAATAGAAATGGAGAACAAAATTGAGGAAATGAGCGTTAATCTACCAATAGGAGAAAGCAAAAGACTATTCCAAGAAGACACCTTTTTCTGAATTTTTTCAATTAGAAAGTTGAACAGACATTTTTTTGAATTTTTCTCCAAAGAATTACTAATATCCGATGACAAACCCAAGTACGTACCCAAAGAGTTAGAAACAGGAGCCTTAAAACACGACATACATGACCTAGAAAAAGACAGAGTGAAGCTTGGTGAAATTAAAAGGGCTGACTTGTCATTATTAACAAGTTGGCCAAACGCTTTACAATACTTTTGAAGAATAAAAGAGAGTACCTGACAACCTTCTTTTTCACCATCCACGAAAAAAATAGAATCATCAGCAAATAACAAGTGGGAAATAGGCGGTGCACCTCAACAAACTTGAATACCCCTCAGATGCTTTAATTTTTCAGCCTTCAACAAATTAAGGGAGAGCAATTTCGTACAGAGGACAAAAATATAAGGCGATAAAGGATTACCCTGTCGAATACCACACTTCGGTTGAATAGGAGTAGATGGGATACCATTAATAAGAACTTGATATGAGATAATGAGACAGTAGAAATACAGTTCATAATGAGAGAAATAGTCGTTAAAGGAAAACCATCTAAAGAAGAGTAGCTTCAATATAATTTCAACTAAGCCTATCATACGCTTTACTCATATCCGTCTTAAAAGCCATTCTTGTTGCTTTACCAATGGAAGACGAAGAAATTTTATGAATAAGTTCATGAGCAATAAGAATATTATCAGCTGTACTCCTGCTTGGAATAAAAGCATTTTGAAACGGACCAACCAAAAAACCCATAAAATTCTTAAGCCTGTTAGCAATACACTTAATGACAATTTTCATGATGACATTACACAAGCTAATAGGACGATATTGATCAACACGCTCAGGACTTGAGCATTTTTGAATAAGAGTAATAAAAGTCTTATTTATCTCTTTCGGGGCCAAATCAAAATTGAGGACATGAAGAACAGCAGCCAAAACATCCCCTTGAATAAAATGCCAATATCGCTGGAAGAATAAAGCAGGGAAGTCATCAGGACCAAGAGATTTAAGAGATCCCAATTGGAAAACTGCTTTACGTACTTTTTGTTTTGAATAAGGGCGCGCTAAAGTATCTTTATCATCTTCTGACAAAAACGTCTTATCAAAACTAAAGAACTGCTCATGTTCCAACATGTAATCCTCCAAAGATGAGTTATTCTCATTGATTCGGAAAATACCATTATAGTGATCCACAAAGTCTCTTTCAATTTC
The DNA here is from genome assembly GCA_009801015.1 of Silene noctiflora. Taxonomy (NCBI): domain Eukaryota; kingdom Viridiplantae; phylum Streptophyta; class Magnoliopsida; order Caryophyllales; family Caryophyllaceae; genus Silene; species Silene noctiflora. The sequence goes on from VHZZ01032033.1 coordinate 15,496, forward strand.
CATCCTGTCAAATAACCAACCACTCACTTCCGTATAAATACCCATAATAAAATTTCTCCATGCCTTCGACTTAACCCAGTTGAAAAAATATTTAGAGTAAGTATCCCCATTAGTCATCCATTTGAGCTTCGCCCTTTGTCTTAGTATGACGCTAAATTTGACGAATATTCAGTAACACTTCCTCTCATAGAATCAAAAGTAGAGCGATCCCCAGAAGTAATGGACGTGTTCATAGCAGAAGATAAATCTGAATCAAAATTAGTCCATTGTGCATTCCATTATTTTCTCTTATTAAGTGACCAATGTTTCATCATTACCCTTGTATCCGTTAGCTTTTTGAAGACCACATTGGATAAGCTAGGGACTATTATAAATACTTAACCATGTCGACTTAATAAAACATAAACTATTAAGGAAGTAAATCACACAACGGAATCAAATCCCAAATCATCTATAATCAAGGAAACAATAACTACCAATATATCGAAAATATGATTATATCTTTTCAGTTTTTTCCTTCTTATCTCATGTATATTGTGTGCACATTTTTAGGGCTTTTCAAGATGTATTTTGGTGTATATAAACCCTTGTAATCTGCTATTCSTTTTAACAGTTATCAATACAATTTTTSTTTCACTCTAAATCTATCTTTATATGGTATCAATGTAACACCCGAGAATAATAAATTTATATTTATAAACTATTTTAATAATTAATTCCGATTTTAAACTATTTTTATAATTAATGACGGTAAATATTATTTTAAATATTATTCTCGTAAAATGTAGAATTTTATGATATATTAATTATATCATTACTAATTAATTCCGTCTTAAATGTGTAGTAGCTTTAAGACGTCAAATAGCAAATCCCGACTCAAACTTAACTCTTTTGGGCCTAAGTCGATTTTGGACTATAAAGCCCTATATCGTTCCACTCACCTTCCTCTAAAACCCTTCCTTCACCTTCAACTCCCCCTCCAAACTCCATTGTTACTCATTTCTTCAAGCTTAAGACGGACGTAAAATCCTCATTTCTCATCTGTTTCAATTGATTCTTGCGCCAATCTCTTCCTTTTCTCATTCCTCA
>VHZZ01032036.1:8902-21905 GCA_009801015.1 Silene noctiflora
TCATCCACTAATTACCCTAAATTACCCTAATGATAGTAAACTAAGTGAATATGAAAAACTAGGTTAAAAAAAACTTCTTATAAACTAAGGAAGGAAGGGTATATATAGGCAAGTGCGAGGGAGCTTTTTGCGCATCCAGTTGCTGCCAGCCGGGTGCCCGGCTGCCGGTGCCGCCACCGGCTGGCCACTCTCTTATCATCCAGCTTTTAATTTCTCATAGTGCTTCCCCCGCCGGTGGTCCGGCTGGGAAGTCAGCCAGTTGAGTTTATGCGCGAATCAGAGGAAAGTGGAAGTGAGGGCCGGTTGGTCGGCCGCCGGTGGCTAGGCCGGCAGGGAACCTTCTGGATGCTTGAGGGGGATTAAGGAGTGGTGCCCAGCCGGTGGGTATGGCGGCCGCCGGCCTGCCGGCAGGGAGAATAAAACACTATGTTTTCGCGCGAGACAAGGGTGGTTGTCGAGGCTGTGGTTGCTGCTTCTGTGATCGCCGGCAGCAAGGTAGTGATGGAGGGTGATGGTGGATGAGTGTAGTGGTCATGGGTGATGGAAGTGGTGGTCCAGGGTGGTTGTAGGAGATGGGTTTTGAGGTTGGTTGTTGTTTGTATTGTTGATGGACGGGGTAGTTTGTAGGGGTCGTGGAGGCTGCTGGTGGTGGATTTGGTGGTCGTGGGTGGTTGGGATGTGAAGTTGGGAGTGTAAGGTGGCCAAGGGTGGTGWGAGGTRGYTGTTATGGTGGCTGGAGGTGGTAGAAAGAGCTCAGCAAASACCGTCACAAAAAGGGGAAAAACCAAGGTTTTGATACTTAGTTTATTTTCCTCATTTTTCAAATACAAATCCCGTCTCGCAACCTCGTCTCATTTTCCCGTCACACCTACATATTATATTAGTTAAATAATGGAAATAAAATTATTATATAAAATCCGACTAATTATTAAATATAATTAAGATGACTAATTATTATAAATTAGTAATTAAATGAGCTTTTTAATCAATTAAGCATGCAAAATCGAGTCGGAATAAAGTATAAATGCGGGGTAAAATGGGATTAAAATACTACTTATCAGTGAAAAATTGTATCGAGATTTGAAGAAGACTTTCTGGTGGCCAGGGATGAAAAGGGAGATAGTTGAGTTTGTGGCTCGGTGTTGGACATGTCAAAGGGTTAAGGGAGAGTAGCGTCGACCGAAGGGTAAGATTCAGTCTCTTGAGGTGCCTGAATGGAAGTGGGAATCGATCTCTATGTACTTTATAGTGGGTTTACCGAGGAGTCAGCAGGGTAACAACATGATATGGGTGATAGTAGACCGGTTGACTAAGTCGGCTCACTTTATTCCAATGAAAGATACCTGGAGTAAGATTCAGTTGGCTCTTGGRTACYGGAARYATGTGGTGAAGTTRYATGGGGTYCCTAAGGACATTGTGTCTGATAGAGATGCGAGGTTTATTTCTCGGTTTTGGCARGAGTTGYAGGAATTRATAGGAACGAGTTTGAAGATGAGTACTGCATTTCATCCTGCGACAGATGCACAGACGGAGAGGACAATAAAGACTTTAGAGGATATGCTCCGAGCTTGTGTGATGGAGTTTGGGGGTAGCTGGGAGGATCGGTTGGATTTGATTGAGTTCTCGTACAACAACAGTTACCATACGGTTATTGGTATGGCTTCGTTTGAGGCCTGGTATGGGAGGCGATGTAGAAGTGCGATTTGATGGGATGATAGTGCTGAGGCAGTGGTTTTAGGACCACAACTGGTTCAGGAGATGATAGAGCAAGTGAAAGTGATTAGGCGAAAGATAGAAGCGGCCCAGGATCGACAAAAGAGTTATGCGAATTTACATCGTCGGGACATAGAGTTCCAGGTTGGAGATAAGGTCCTTTTGAAGGTGTCTCCTATGCATGGTGTTATGAGATTTGGGATCGCTTGGGAGAGGTTGCATATAGATTAGCTTTACCACTGGCTTTGGATCGGGTCCATAATGTTTTTCATGTCTCTCAGTTGCGTATGTATGTAAGTGATCCTTCCCATGTGCTAAAAGTGGAAGATATCGAGCTGGATGAGTCGTTATCATATCTTGAGGTCCCAAAACAGATTCTTGATCGCAAGGTTMGGAAAACTAGGTCCGGGGAGACGGTTTTGCTTAAGGTGATGTGGTCTAATCATGAGGTAGAGGAAGCTAATTGGGAGGCGGAAGAGGCTATGCGCGAGCGGTATCCGTGTCTTTTTTATCAAGTATGTATGGTTACGGGGACGTAACCGTGTTTCTTTTAGGAGGGTAGGAGATGATCGCATAAGGTTTTGGGTTTGGTTTTACGTTAGTTTGGTTTATTCGATGTCGTTTAGTCGGATTGTGTTGTAGTTGGGAGTTTTGTTTTCGAGTATGTGTGGTGGTAGTGGTGCGTATGTTGGTTGTGGAGTGATATTGTGTTGGGATAGTATGTTTATTTCTTATGTATGGGTCGAACGTTGGGGACAAAGTTCCTTTTAAGGAGGGAAGACTGTAATACTACGATTTTCTGTGGCTGTAGTTACTCTATCGAGTAGGACTTACTCTGTCGAGTAAGTAGATGCGTTTTAGAATCAAAGTCTGTTTGTTAGGTACTCGATCGAGTACTTGTGGCACTCGATCGAGTAAAGGGACTTAAAATTGTACAAAATGGACTTAAAAATTGTATAAATTTAAATTCTATGTACAAAATGGACTTAAAAAATCAAAGTTGCACTCGTAAAACATCAAAGTTACACTTTAAAATCTTAAAATTGTATAAATTCAAATTTTTATATAAAAAAATGGACTTAAAAAATCAAAGTTGCACTCGTAAAACATCAAAGTTACACTTTAAAATCTTAAAATTGTATAAATTCAAACCTTTGTACAAAAACGCCATAAAAAAATCAAAGTTACACTCGTAAAACATCAAAATTACACTTTAAAATGTTAGAATTGTATAAATACAAATTTTTATATACAAAACCGCCTTGAAAAATCAAAGTTACACTTTTAAAGTATCAAAGTTACACATTAAAATGTTAAAATTATATAAATTCAAAGTTTTTTAGTACAAAATAAACTAAAAAAAATCAAAGTTACACTCGTAAAACATCAAAGTTACACTTTAAAATGTTGAAATTGTATAAATTCAAATTTTTATACACAAAACCGCCTTAAAAAATCAAAGTCATACTTTTGCAACTCAGAGTTACACTTTAAAATGCAAAAATTGTATAAATTCAATTTTTTTATAAACAAAACCGCCTTAAAAAAGTCAAAGTTACACTTGCACAACTCAGATTTACACTCGTAAATCTCTGAAATCTCAAAAGTCATTAATTAGGGGCTAGAGAGAGAAAGATAATTAATTAGTGCATAGGTATTGATTAGTGCTAAGTGTGATTTTTTGCTTTCAATCAAAACCATCCACCTCTCCTCATCTAATGGTTGTAAGGAGGACATAAGGCCTCAAATGATATGAAGGACTTAAAAGAGCCTCAAATGATATATATATATATATATATATATATATATATATATATATATATATATATAATTAAATAGAATAATATTGTAAGACGGAAATAATTATGGAAATCAGATCATCTTAGGGAGCCTTTTAGGCGTGTGGATCTGTTAGGGGAAGGGAAGATTTTTCTAGTGTAAGTAGTATTCCTTATAGTAATAATAAAATAATAAAATAATAAGTAATAGTATTTTAATAGAACTTTCCATACTACCTTTCCTTACCAATTATAAATACAAGACAATACCCTACCATAGATCATTTTTGCTTTCATAAAATTCACATAAACATAGAGGGAGGCTTTGAAGGAAGAATTCTAGATCTATCTCGCAGTATAATTCCGTCTTAAAAACAAAAAGGTAAATTCTAATTCCGTCTTATAATTAATTCAATTGTTTTATTAAATCGTCTTATTGTTAGCCATTGACCACCCTTGATTACCCATACCGGCTGTGACCTAGCTTAGTTCGCTGTTGACCGTCGTAGGACCACCGTTGACCGTTAATCGTTGACCGAGGGGAATTTGGGTGTTTTCACATGTTGTGTCGCGTGTTTAAGACGAGTTTTACGCCGTGGTTGTTGGTTGTCGTGACAATGGGACATGGTTGTGGTGGCTAGGTGGTGGAGTATGGTAGTTTGTACGATGGTGGCCGGAGTTAATAGAGGGAGTTGTATTTGTTGTGCGGTTGTAATCGAGATATAGGGCTAGCTTTTGTGGGTAGTTGGGTGAGATATGAAGCGAGGGTGTTGGTGGTTTGGGATGAAGGCCATGAGGAGGCCAGGAGGGTGGAGAGTTTGGCGGCAGTGGTTGACCGTGGTGGCGGTGGTAAGTGTCGTTATGAGGGGTGGTTCCGCGGGTTTGTACGAGTAGAAGTGGGAGTTTGTGTTAGTTTTAGAAAAGGGTTTTAGTAATTAGTTTACGTAATTAATTTCATAATTCATTAATTATCGCTTAGATTTAATCAGGGTAATTAGTAATCAAATATATTTGTAATTGTTAGGTCAAAGTTTTGTTGAGGAGCAATTTTAATTGGATTGCTTGCATATAGGATTAATTGCTAAAAGGTAGTATAAGCTACTCTACTTATTTATTTGCTATTTGTTAATTGTTTACATGATTGGATGATTACGTGGAATATGTGTTGGCATGCATTATTTATCGTAATTTGATTATGTTGTATTCCTCAGTTTATACCAGAGATGATTGCAGTGTTGTTTGCATTGTTTGCATTATTGATTTCATTAGTAGTTGCGTTACATATCATATCATATTGCATTGGTTACGAATGAGTTTTCCTCAGGACTGGTTTTGCAGGACTTGTCTCTTGGATGAGTTTACCTCAACTTGGTTGGGACGATGAGTTTTCCCCTGGCCAAGGAATGGCGATATGATCGGGTGTCTCGGAGGATTACGCACATATATTGCATATAGGATAGTTCAATATAGACATACTAGGATCTTGCAGTGCATTTTATTATGTGTGTTATATATATGTTGTTTATTTATCCTACTCGACCATTGGTTGACTTGTGTGTTCTTGTTTATGTCCAAATAAAATTGATGTTTGCTTTAATTGATGGCGTCCTATGGTGAACCAATTAATATTTACGGTTAATTGGGGAGCAGATTAAAGTAGTTGTAACACCCTCATTTATTCAGGAATCTTTAGCTAAGCCTCCCAAGTAAATAGGAGTTCTACCATTTCAGTTTCCTGAGTTAGTGCATAACAAAGGATAGCAATCCCAAGTACATTAAATTAAAACATTACTTAAAAGCCTAATTACAACTTAGTAACCGAAACTAAAACAATAAATCTCTCGCAGCGGAATAAATAAAGTACATAAAATAAATTGTGAATGTCTGAACTAAGTGATCTTAGACAACTAGGTAGACACAGTCAATCATCCTCATGTATCCCTATGAGCTCCCAATTCGGCTAACTTAAAACCTGTCAAAATAATATACTCCCTAATAGTGGTTCATCATAGGCGTTTACAGAATACACTGTCAACCAAAAGGTTGAGTAGGATAAAATAAACAGTAGATATAAAATAATCACAATGCACATGTAACGCCAAATGCCAATGCTCAACCACTGAGCTCATCCTCACAATATCCTCTAGGACTTAAGCCTGAGGCCTCTCAAACAATCACTCACGAGATCCACCAGAGACTAGGCCTGGGGCAGTCCAATAATCATATTCACTCGCGAGATCCACCAACGACTAAGCCTGGGGCAGTGCAATAATCATATCACATGCCTCACAATAAAACCTCTCATAACATGCCTCACAATAAACCTCTCATAAATCCACATCATATTCATACAATATAATATGCATCACAATTAAGACAACAATTAAGAGCATCCAACATCCAAAACTCACATAACAAATATAGCACATTAAAACAGTCCAGCTGAGTAGATTATCCTACCTTTTCAGCAACTACTCCAATTAGCAATCCTCATAAAACAATTAAAACAAACACCTTCCCAAACCGCAGCCTAAAACAAATAATAATTAACTACGATTAAAAATCACATCCCATATACTATTATTATAAAATTATTAATTATTAATTATCATTTACTTAATTATCGAATTAAACCCGTCAAATAAACTAAACAAATAATGAAACCGACGCACACACTCACACCCTACACCCACGGTCAAACAACCCAACAAACACCCATCTACAACCCGTCAACCACCTCTGCCACGTCGTGGTTAACCACCCACCACCATAGTGTGCCCATCTTTCCACCACCTCCCTCTGTCGACTCCCACAGCAGCCCCTAACACCTCACCCTAACACGACACCGACAAACACATCCCACACAAACTCGCGACTCAACCACCCAGACCATCACCACAACACAACCCCTCACCACCTCTGGCCATCACCATTTTCACCATTGACGCACGGTGGTTCCAAGGATTGTCTCACCTTCCCTTCGACGCAACCACATAACCCACAAAAACCATCTTAAGACGGTTTCACAAACTCGTTTCCCCTTCCCCTGTTTTCGTGTTCACCGGCCACCACAACCACCATGTCGCCACCTTTACCCACTAGACACCACCACCAGGGTCGACTCCACCACCCACAACCAACCAACCCCAACCCAACTCACGTCGATTCTAAACCAAGGTCCAAACCCGTGTTCTAATTATGGTGACACCACACGACCACCACGGCTAACACCCCAAACACCACCCCCACGACGGTCGACGACAATCCTAGCTAGGTCCGGTAAGGTCATGGTGGTCCATAATCTAACCTAGGTCTATTGTCATGGTACACCGTTAAGACAACACGAAGTAGCAAAGCGATTAAAACGATATATACGATGATGTAATAAAACGATTTTAAGATAATTTATAAACTTACGTGTTTGAGGCAAATAAAGAGCTTTGTGAAATCTGAAAATCCCTTAAAAACTCTATCTTGAAATGTGATTAGAATATATCATAACATGATGCTTATATAGTAGGTCAAAGAGAGAAATTTCGGAAGAAATAATTGAATTTCCATAAATTTTAGGAATAATATTACTATTACTATTAATATTAGTATTACAAACTTACATATTTTATTAAATTATAAATATTATTACTAATATTACTAATTTTCAGCTACTACATATATATTAGATGTAACACCCGTAAAATTGGGTTTAAGTTTTAAAAATAATTTAATAAGTTATTTAAAATAAATTACGGTTTAATCGTATTTTTGGGTAAAAATACATATTTAAACTATCTTGATAATTAATTAGACCAATTATAATTTTAAAACCTATTTCTATAAAATATAAATTTTGTGGTATATAATATTTATATTAATAATAATAAGCTCCGTATTGAGTGTATAATAGCCTTAAGACATGTTTTTAAATCAAAACTGACTCATCTTATGTTGTCTTGGGCTTAGATATGTAAATTAGACCCATTTATCACCTTTTTCCTCACAAAACCCTCATAACCCTCTTCATCTCCCTCATTTTCTCAGCAACTTTCCCCCAACAACAAATCCACCATTGTTACAAAATTTCAAACTCTCATAACTTCGCCATTTCTTGTCGGAATTCAGTGTTTTTCGCGCCCTCTTTCTCCTCTCTTCATTCTTCACCTTTCTAAGTAAGAAAAGAGTCACATGTCTTCCCCTTTAATCATTTTCGAAATTTCACCTTACCCTAATGGGTGAATTTTCTCTCTAAACTTGTGAATTTTTTTGTTTAGGCGAGAATCTTGAAGACCCGGAAGCGGATAGCTATATAGTGGACGACTCTATTGACGATTGAAGACGCTTCTAGGTAACGGTGATAGGTTACTCGACTTACACTTGATATATGTGTGTCTATGTGTGGAATGTGTTAGTTTATGTTAAAGATGGGTTCTTATATATTGTTGTTGTTTTATTATCAAGATTGATGGAAAATTTGTTGGATGTTTCATATTTAGCCTATGTTTTTCTTGTAAGAATGTTAATGGTGATTGATTCATGTTCTATTGTCTAATTACTTCACTTTTCTCATATTACAATGTTTGCTCATATGAAAGTCATGTGAATTAGCATATGTAAACTATTGATGGATGGATTTGGTGTATTTTGAGTGGTTGTTGGTTTATATGTTGTCCTTACGCTTCATACGTAATTACCGTTTCATAAAAATGTAAATTTGTATCGAAAGCATGTTGATTGGATGAAAATGTTGATTTTCGTGTTACAGGGGTCCCCACCCGGTGGGCCGGCTGCCGGTCCACTGGCCGGCTGGGAACCTTCTGTTTCGAAATGTTGGATTTCTGAGTTGGGAGCAATGTTGTTAGGATCGGGATTTTACTTTGGATCAATGGGGAGGGTAGGATCGAATTGGTAGAATCGGATCGTAGAATCGCAAGATTCTACAAACTCACTAAATATAATTTTTTATTTGGTAAAAACATATAATTGAAGATCAAAACACTTATTTATTAATATTTATTCATAAAATATTGGTAATTAATGGTTTTAGTATCATTATATGAACATGTTTCAACAACTTACACGAAATTTGGTTTTAAGGGTATTATATAATAATATATATTAATATTTTTATTATGGAATCGGATCGTAGGATCGTAAAATTGTAGGATCGTGTTATGATTCTACAACCTTGATAGAATCGTAGGATCTAGGATCGGTCAAACATTTTCGGATCGTAAAATCGTAGAATCGTTGGATCGAATCGCGATTCTGACAACAATGGTTGGGAGTGTCGCAGCCGGTGGGTCGGCTGCCGGTCCACTGGCCGGCTGGGAGCACTCCACTACCATTGTTATTCTGGTTTGGAAAGGTTGCCCCAGCCGGTTGGCCGGCTGGAGGCACCTGTATGTTTGTTGGAAGTTTAGGTTTGGACGTTGTCCCAGCTGGTGGACCGGCTGCCGGTCCACTTACCGGTTGGGAAGTCCCTGAATGTTTTTGTATAATATATGATTGTGCCAGTGCCCCAGCCGGTGGGTCGGCGTCCGGTTCACTGGCCGGCTGGGAGCACCTGACTACTCTTTCTTTTTTCTTTCACATGAGTATGACTATTATGCAATGAGTTCATGATTTGTTTACGTTATGCTTCATGTTTCGCATGTTCTACTCAATTGCTTTCATTTGTTTACACTTGATGCTCTTAATATTTTTAATGAATGAAATTGTCATAGTGCCTTATATTCTTGCTTAACTTGCCTCCACCCTACTTGTGCTGCACTGACAAGTACGGGTTCTCTACTTGTGCTGCACTGGCAAGTACGGATTGGCCACTTGCGCTGCACTGGTAAGTGTGCTTTAACTCTTGACACTTCCGCCACATTCGCGCTGCACTGGCATCTGGGGTACTCGACCATCGTGTATAGTAATCGAGTCTGGGTGCGGGCTGCACTGCCACATGTCGTGAGTCTGGCTAGATATAGACTAGGGCGTACCTAGCTAGTCGTCCTACCAGGGGAATGTATTGTGTCTAGAGCTTTCTTTTGGAGCTTGTTATATTTTTTTTGAATGAGTGCACATGCCATTTTCCATTAGTTTCATCTCATATTTGTATGATTGTTGGTGTCGGACATGTTTTAAATGTAACCGCTGAGCCGGACACCCGTATAGTTATGTTTGTCGATCCTCTCGGACACTAGTGGTGAGATGCAAGCCACTAGTTGCGATATGATCCCCTCACATGTGTTATGATTTATATGTTACCCTTGTTTATGATATAATACCTCGTTTTCCTATTCTTCACATTCCTCACATGTCAATGCTTGACTTGGCATGAATATTCTTATGTTATTCATTATGATGGTTTATATTATCGTATACGTGCGTTTCATTGTAATATTTATATCATGATGATCATTCTTTATATTTGTATGGTATGTTAATGAATCATATCCCATGTTCTTTATTTCAAGTAACCTTTGTAATCTCTTTTGTCGTATCGATTGGTTGTCTCGTGTTATATTTACGTACATTGATTGTTTTAGTGCTTGTTTATCCGTATTTCATTGTAAAGTGGCTGGGAGAACCTTCATTTACTCCCCACTGACTGTAGCATTCATGTTTACATGAATGACAGGTACAGGATGGTGTTAGCTGGGGCTGAGACATGTGAGCTAGCGTGCATTTTGATCCTAGACTAGTAGTAGTTGGCTAGACTCTTGTCACCCTTGTGCTATTTTTGAATTGTATATTCGTAAGATATATTTTCCCCAAACATTTACCTATGTCGGCTTGTATGACTTATATTTACATACTTTGTTTTCCGCATGGTTTTAGTTTAATGACATTTCGCTTTTAAACCCAAAAAGTTTTAAAAATCTACCATTTTCCGCTACATTGAAATAATTTAAGTTAATATTTGGTGTCGTATGTAGCGGGGTGTCACAGTTGGTATCAGAGCATTAATGCTCCCGGCGCACACACGTGTTTCCCTAAATTAAATAGACAATTTGACCATCAAATAATTGAGTGAGAGATTGGGTAGTTTAAGGACCTAATGTGGAAGTCCGTTTGTGCTTGGTAATTTTTAGGTTGTAACATCTTTAATCTTGTCTTAGAAGATTGTGAGAGCTAGAAATGTGGATAATTCCATCCTACAAGCGCTCACTCAAGTGCTTCAAAATCAACAAAATCAATAAGGTTCTAATGTTGCGATTCCCGAAAGAGAAGGGCACGGAATTTTCGCGTGGGTGGCTAGTCAACTCGCAAGAAACAAGGCAAATACTTATGGTGGTGAAGTCGACCCTAAGGAGCTATCCGAGTGTTTTAGAGACATGGAGAAGAATTTCTCCTTGTATGATGTTCGAGAAGATGATAAAGTCAAGCTCGCCTCTCATTTCTTGGTGAAAGAAGCCGATCGTTGGTGGACTGTTATAGGTCTGGCCGCTTCCTCCGAGCCTAACTTCGATTGGACCCGCTTCAAGGATTTAGTGGAAACTCGATTCTACCCCAAGGAGTTAAAGAAATAGCGACTCAAGGAATTTTTGGACTTCAAGCAAGGCAAGATATCGATTCAAGCTTTCACCGATAAATTCAATGACTTGGCTCATTATGAAAGAAAGTTCGTGAGAGATGAAACCGACCGAGTATACTTCTACAAGTCTAAGATCATCCCAAATATCTCAGTCATGGTCTGTAGAAATTCCTCTACCTTTGTAGATGTTTATGATGACGACATTTGGGCGGAAAGTTCATTAAAGGCTATTGAAGAAGATCCTAAGCCCGAGGTTCCCTCAAACTCTTTCCAATCAAGCTTTCAAGGCAAGAGACCTTTTGAGTCCTCTTCACCCTCTTCTTACTCCAACAAGAAGCGTTTCTTCCCCAAGAACCAAGTTCCTAGTGGTGAAGCTTCTCAACCAAGTAACATTGTCAAAGATGGGAAGTGCTCCTATTGCAAGCAAGCTTTACACCCGGGAGTCGGATGCTATTGAAGACCCTTAACATGTTACTATTACAAGAAGCCCGATCATCATATTAGCGAGTGTCCCGAGAAGAAGAATGCTCTTACTTCCAATGTCAAGCCCAAGGGAAGGATATTTTTCTTGAGCCGTGGCGAAGCCTCCGCTCATCCCGAAATCATTACAGGTATGCTTCCAATTTGTGACCCTCCTTGTCTCTTTCTATTTAGTGTCGGCGTACCTTGGTCTTTCTCATCCTCCAAATCTTCGGAAGGACTATCCATTGAACTACCTTGTGAGGGATTCCCCACTTTCTAAGAGAATAAGTTAACTAACAAACTCTCTCCTTTTAAGGAAATGTATCCTTTTAAAACGATAAGGTTATTGATATTTAAATTGGAGTTGATAATTATATTGCATTTTCAATGCATTTTCACCTTTTCATTGCAATTTCTATTTTCATCAAAACGAGTCTTTTGTCGATGTACTTGATTTTCGATAAAATCGGGATTTTAATATTTTTGTCTAACACCTAAACAATATGGATGAACTTTCATTTTAAAGTACTAAATATTTTGTCAAGCGCTTTGATTTGAAAATGTTCTGACCCGTACTTTTAGTAAACGAAACTATAAATTATTTTTATTACAAAGAATTTTCTTGAGCGCAAGCTACCTTACCTAAGTGCCTTAATGTTTATTTTAAAAATATGCCTTGCAACTTAGGGTTTGTGACCTTGTGATAGAGATCCCGAAGCGTTATGATGTATGTAAATTGAACCTTGACCTTTCCTTGCGTCACACCTCCTCCGTCTTCTTCTTTGCTTTCCCGTTGAATCTTACCCTTTCGCGTAAATCTGTCGATCTCCCCTCTGCCTCATGTATCCTCCTAATTCCAATATGTATCTATGTACTCTTATCCTGTTGCTCTTGAAGTTCGTTCCCTTGAGCCTCATATATATCGTGTCTCACTTGTCTTTGGAAATTACCGTTCTTTGCCCTGTTGTAATCCTATACCTCTTTTTATCTTGCTTATCCTCTAGGTTTAAATCTAGTAGCCATCGAATCTCCTTGTTTGTTACTCTTTTGTCGACCTTGTCGCGACTCTCTTCTCCTAGAAATCTGGTTTAGTTCTTTTGTATGCTTGTGTGTAAACTTCTTTTTCATGACTTGTGCTTATTTTGCCCAACTTGTTTTTCATTTTGCATAATTTTCGACAAGTTTTCGTTCCTTTCGACTCTTTATCAAATTCTAATATTACATTTTCAAAGAGTTAACTTCTTTTAGAGTTTTATGAACGAATCTTTAAGCTTTCAAGATGGTTTTCAAAAGAAAGTTTAACTATTATCAATTTTATCTGGTTTTGACGTTGATTTGTGTCAGGAATCGTTGTCAGAGACGTCTAATAACTTGTCCTGCGCATATCGACGCATGATTTTATATTTTTAAATTGCCTTTGACTTGAAATGCTAGTGCTCTTGTGTGCACGACAAGAGTTTTGTCATTCCATGAAGGGAGACTTATACTTTTGAAACTTTTGATAAGTGATATTTATATACATTTTTACCCC
>VHZZ01032057.1:3417-13514 GCA_009801015.1 Silene noctiflora
AAATAAAAGGTAAGAAATCGAATTTCCTTACATTGGTTATGGATAAAATAATGGGCACAACAAGATCTCCTATCTTGTTGTTCTTGAGCTATATATAATGGATGATCTTCCAAGGAAGTGAAACTTCCAACAGTAAAGTCTCCTTCCGATTGCACCCAAGAACATATACCCAAAATATCTAATATATATTAACTAGATATATATTAGATCTCCCTTGAATATACATAAATAGTATTACTAACTCTTAGTTATAATATGGAATATTAGAATTTATATTACTAACTTTTATTAATCTTATAATATTTTTGGGGATTTTAGAGACATAAAATATTCACATGCAAAAGTGAATAAATGTGAAAAATGAGTAATATACTACTCAAAATGCGGTTGACCGGCCTCTTTAATGTGAGTGGGTGAGTTGTTGAGTGTGTTCTTGCATGCAAGAATAATTACACACATAAATAAGAGGAAAAGGTAATTGGGAAGAACAAAAGTTTATGAGGCATGCACAATTATAATAATTGTGTCCAAGTGCCCATGAACCTCTTAATACTCAGTTAAGGCACCCATAATGGGTCCATTTTGATTTTATAATTTGTCTCATAAATTAATGTAAATGTTATATTTTTATCATCTTTTATGATAAAAAATGTTTCCCAATTATTTCCGTCTCATAACACTCATTATATATACATTTACTCTACATATACACATAATACGTACTAACACTAATCACATTTGATAATTAGTACATATTTATTAATTAACAATTAATTTCTAAAACCCGTCTCAATTAATTTATCATTCATTTATCGCATAATTAAATAATAAATTCCGTCGGCCGGAGTTCTAAACTCGATCTCTCTAAATAACTCAATCCACTAACTTTTAGTCAGTTTATCAAGGGACTATTTTTATTGTATCTCATATCGACGATTATTAATATTTAGGGTTCGTTCCTATAGGTGTGACCGAAAGGGATCAACTGAACACCGTCGTCACACGACTGTAACACCAAACTCTAGTTAGCCAACCGTTACCGATATACGTTGATCAACTCACAAGTATTGCCAATGAATATCCCTAGTTTATTCCTTAAAATAAGATTTAATATGTACACGCACTATTGTGCAGGACACCTACTCCAACAATGTCCCACTTGTCCGATACACGTTGTGCGTTACCAATTCTCTTGTCCGTTTTAATCTCCCACTCAATGTAAGGTGTCTTTTAGGTCGTAGTTGTACATGAACATACCGTGAGTGGTTTTCTCGATCTGGAGTGTGACTGCAAGACCGGAAAAATCTACCATAGATTACATCCGAGCGTGGCCACGCATTCTCAGTCACAACTCCTCGAGTGGCCCTGAGATACATAAAACCCAACGTGGGTGGACAATTCCTGTATGCCCTATCTACCTTTGCTCAATACAGATCACCATGACCCAGTGAATGCCCTTCAGCCTCCTTTCACGGCACGAACTAGGACAAAACCAAAGTCACTCGGAAACTATACTGACTCGGATAATAGTCTCCAGTCAAAAGAATCGACTTATAGAAATATCATAGAAATCCCTGCCACGACCAGGCGTCTATAATAGAACTAAGGGACTCTATCGATTGTCACTGTCCAGCAAGGTGTCATACAGTCTGCCTATGTAATCGATCAGTCATGACTCCCATGGTGATTCATCAACCATCGATCGACTTATAAGCTAGTCACTCCGAGACGTCACCTCATTAAGTGACTAGGGACAAAATACAAAGTTCATCCTGTTCACTTGAATAGCTTCAACATTGTCACACAATGCTATTCGGATAAAAAAAGTATTAAAATATAGTCAAACTAAGTAAAAGAGTTCATCATGAAAACTCAAACAATGAATATGATTATCATACATGGAAAAATTGATACAATATTCAATTATTACATGTCTCATAATCTAAAGCAACATTATCGTTTGTCCCAACCTTACAAATGTTTATTTCTTTTCTATCCACGTAATCTCGTATTACATGGTATTTCCTTTGAATATGTCTAAAATTATTACTAGACTTAGGTTCTTTAGCTTGAAAAATAGCCCCACTGTTATCACAATATATAGTGATTGAATCTTCGGCGGTAGGGACTACTTTTAGTCCTTCCATGAATCGGTTAATCCAATCAACTTCCTTTGCAGGCTGACTCGTGCGAGCTCAGCAAGACTTGTGCGAGTTCTGGAAGGATTAAAATACGGAAATAATCTAGGAAGATATGGACGCTGCTGGAAATAAGCCCAGGAGCAGAGATTTCCGCGTTTTCAGGATTGTGAAAGGATTCGTGTTCCTTATTTCGTCAAAATAAGATATTTTCAAAATCTTAAGAACATTTGAGATATTTTAGGATTCTGAAAAACATCCCGACTCAGATTTGAGAGGACTTTTGGGAAAATGAAGAGGGCTTCTGAAAAAGAAGACGATTTTTGACCTCGGACTGCAAATGTACTCAAATTACTACCAAAATGACCGTATCGGTGCGTAGATGACAATGAAGGTGTTGACACGACTATTTTAGGCAATCGTTAGCCATCGAATCAATGGAATGTCGTAATAACGCTTCGCATATTAAACATGCGGTCCAATCATCATCGAGTGTTTGGAGAGGGGTGCAGAAATGAGGTATCTACAGAGCCCCCACTTTGACTAAAGCTTGGACAAGGCGAAAGTCAAAGTATAGCCCTCAGGTCAATCGAAGATTACAACCTGAAGACTATGGCGACGGGAGGAGGTTCAAGGGGACTGAACCAAGAACCTATCGTAGGGAACATTTTAGAGTCTGTCGACTTCCGTGGAGGATATTTTAAAGTCCAATAGACTACGTGAGGAATGCAATACCCGTCCTTTAGGAGGACCTGTTGACTGACCATAGCTGACTCGTGAGACCTTAATCGTTGAGATAGGGTGATTGTTGAAGTTGGACTTGACCTAGTGGGTGACACTCGGTTGAGTGTGGTGCACTCGACTGAGTGCAGGGGACTCGGTCGAGTATGTTGGCACTCGACCGAGTGTGTCGTTGACAGCATATCAATATATTATGCATAAGTCACTATTCCGGAATTCATTTTCTTATTTCTTTCTTTTCCCTCTCTTCCCCAAAACCCTAGATCGACACATCTCTCCCTACTATTCATCCCTCACTTTGCTAGCATATACCCAGGAGATTATCATGGGAATGGATGTTTACATCGATTCCGACCTAGTCAGCCTACCGTATGATAAGGTAAGTCACCATCACCGTCTATATGACTTGTGTTAGGGTTACGATTGTGAGTAATCGAGGCATATCGTTATTATAGGCGTTGTGGTTCATGTGTCGTGATTTTATACATGAATGATGATTGATGCTACATGGAATGCGATACAGGTAAGATTTCCTACTCAGTTGACTGTTGAATTGTATGCATATTAATGTGACGATGTTGTGCTGTGCTTTGTGATATGATTCTATGATTGTGATGGTATTTTGATGGCGAAGTTGGTGGTGGATGTTGGAGTTGGGTGCGATTGGTATTGTGATTGTGATATTGTTTGTGAGCCATTGTGAGAGGTGTCTCACCCCCATTTTTCGCCTCCTGCGTTCTTCCAGGGCAGGAGGGATGTGCACATTAAGGGACATGGGCTATTATGGGTGGTTTAGGTGGTTGGCTGCGGTCTTCCACTAGCAGGGCTACACACTTCGGTGTGTGGTCGGTTACTTGTTGTATGGTGTGGTGATGGTGATGGTGGCGGTGGGTACTGTTATATTTTGTTTGCATTATTTATTGTATATCGTTGTTCAGTTGACTGACCCGTATTTGCCCAAGGAGATTCTCGACCGGAAGGTGAGGAAGACCCGGAGCGGTGAGACAGTTTTGGTGAAAGTCTTGTGGACTAATCACAATGTTGAAGAAGCCACTTGGGAGACCGAGGGCTCGATGAAGGAAAAGTATCCCCAACTGTTTGTTTGAGGTAAGTTACGTGGACGTAACTTTCTTTTTAGGAGGGTAGAATGTAACACCTCAAGTTTTAGTATCTGTAAATATAGAGTTCTTTCGTGGTTGAGTCATCATGAGTCATAATTAGAATAGTTTGAAAGGCGTGACACAAACCACGGTGGTGAACTTCGGGACGAAGTTCATCTTAAGGGGGGAAGAGTGTAATAACTCGTCTTTTAGTATCTTAAATAATACATATATATTCGAACATATATTAAGATATATATTATTATTATGTGTATATATAATTACGTGATAAAGGGAACGATAATTAACTAATTATCATAATTAATCTTGGGGACGATAATTAAGGGTATAATCGATATTTATGTGATTACGATATTTATGTGTGTATGTAATATTTACGAGGCTCCGAAGCCACACAAGTTCGAGGCACCTCGTTTTCACAAAGTTGAATACACTCCCCCTATTTCTCATTTATTTCCACCGTCCCTCCTCACATTCCCTCACCTACTCTCACGCCTCTCTTCAGTTTTCACGCCCTCTTCTCACCTACCCCTCTCACCCACAATACACTCTCCCTCAAACACCCTTCCTCACGCTGCAAATCAGGCCTGAACTGTCGCCATAACCGCCTCAAAGCAGTGGTAAGTTCACAGTTATCACATCGTTCTCTTTTAAGCGTGTATAAGAGTCATTTTTTTAGCATCATATCTGGCTTCATCTGGGGCTGTGTTTAGGGTCTGGGTTAGTAGAACGTAGGGGGACTTAAACCATACCTTGAGAGACTGGTCATGGTGGCTGTGGTGGTGGCTAGGGTTGCTTTCGACAAGGGAGTCTGGGGACTGCGTTTGTGAAACAGGGGGACAACCACGAGTCTGTTTAGACTTTACCTTGCCTTTTGTCTAGACCTAGGGTTTGGGAGCCTGGTTCAGGGGTAAGAGTCGACCATAGTGATGGTCTGGTGGTGGTCAAGGAGGGAGTTGCGTGAGTGGTGGCCGGAAAATGAGAGCAGTCAGGGAGAAGGGAAAAACAGAGTGTTAAGGCGTGGTCTGGGCAGGTTTGGCGTGGTGGTGGTTGGCTCCTGGGTCGTGGTTGCGGCCAAGGAGGACCACCCCTGGAGAGTTCGTGGCACGGTGGTGACTGGGGTGGTGTCCATTGGTCCTAGGGTTGGTTGGTCAGGGAGTTATGGGTCGGTCTAGGTGTCGGTCAGGGGCTATTTCTGGGGTATATCGTGTCAGGGACTGGTGTTGGGTAAGGATAGGAGTGGTGGTGGTATGGGTCGAGTCGGTGGTAGGGCTGACACTGGAATCCCATGTGCCGGTGGTAGTGATGGTGGTGACCAGTGGTGGCAGGAGGGCTGTTAGGTGGTGGTTTGATGGTGTCACGGGTCAAAGGGAGGTTGGTTGTGCGAGGAGGAGTCGGGTCGTGCTGGTGGCTGGGTTTGGTGGTTGAGTCGGGTTCCTGGTGGGGTCTGGTAGGGCCACCGTGGTGTAAGGGTGGCAGCCACGGTGGGATTGGTGGTGGACGAGTGGTCCAAGGATGTGTGTGAGGTGTGTGTGTGTTGGTAGGTTCGTGTAATTCGTTCATTAGCTAAGTTCGTTGGTTGCGTTAATTAATTAGGTTCGTTGCTTCGTTTAATTCATTTAACTCGTTATTCGTAGTTATATCTCGTAACTCGTGATTTTAATGGCATAGGTCTTATTTATAATAATTATTTAATTTATAATATATTATTGAAAAGGGTAATCATTCACATAGCATATAATTAACATATTTCGAGGAGACGGAATTGTAATAACACGCTTTACGGACTTGGGTATTAATAGTAACCTTGATAAATAATGATAAATGATTAATACGATCGAGATAGTAATAATAATAATATTACTGTGTTAGGTGATGGTTTTGCTGTGGAATACTTTTTAGCATTGCTACTTTACTGTCAAGACCTGTTGTTGGAGGTAGGATAATTTAATCTGTCATACTGTGGTTTATTTTGATCGAATGTTTGTTTTACTGGATGATTTATGATGTGAGTATGACATGTGGGTGTAATGCATTTTATTAGTCTGGCATATGCTTTTTTTATCTATTGGATATGAATTGAGTTATGAAATTGTATTGATGCATTCATAACACATGCATTGGTAGACATATTTAACCTGGCAGACATCATGGTAAGAGCCTTCGGGTGATGTATAATAAACTTACCGGCATACACCGTTTATATACCTTCGTGGTGGTGTAGTTCAGCTGTTAAGATGGTATCTCGATGACGATCGAGGCAGGCCCGGCCAGGAGGAGGCGCATGGAAGTTTGGGGATGAGCTCAGAAAAGGCCATGGCATTGCATGTTCATACTTGTTGCATTATTTGTTGTCTTGATTAATAATCCTACTTAATAGCAAGGTTAACCGTATATTCGTTTAACACCTGTGATGATCCGTAATGGGGAGCAGATCTGACAGGTAATCATAGGACTCGGTGATGGCATGGGATGGAAGGAGAACTTGGAAGACCGACCTAGCCTTAGATCACATTTGTAGTATCAGTTGTTTTGGTTCCGCTGCAATAGTTTTATTTAAACTTTCATGCTGTAACAACTTGTTAAATTTAAATAAAGTACTGTGTTTCCTTCCTTTGATTATCTACTACCTCGGTGATTCCGAGATGGTAACACGCTCAATTATCTGAGAACTCCTAGTACAGGCTCTTTGATAAATGGGGGTGTTACATCTGGACTGGGTCACCCCTAGATTTGCAGTCCTCACTCATTACATGACGGCCCTGGTGCACCCCGAGTTGCTGGAGAGAGGGACATCGCCTGCTAGTTGGTCCATGGCTCATCTTGGAGGTAAGAACTTTCCTTTTATCTTGTACTTTTTATTTATTGAAATAGAAATGGAATATAAGTGTTTATCTCCCCACTCCTTTTGCATGGCTCGTAATAAACGAATGATATATAAATAAATGATTATTTACTTGCTTTGACTAATGAGCGATCATTGTAGATGTAGATAAGTAAAAGATTACTTAACATGTAATCATGGCATATAAATGTAAATAAATATTATGTAAATAAATGATTATTCACGTTTCTTGGCGAATGAATGATCATTGGAAACCTCTTTTAATTATTTTAGGTATGGATCTACTCGTACTTTCCTGGCTTTGCGCGCACGAGGGCGACTGACGTGCCTAGGGAGTACCCTGTCTTGAGGGACTGGATTATCTGTAGACAGAAGAGCCAGCGTTCCTCTTACGACACCTGTAGGAGGGGTGTCAACTCTTTTTGGCTTGACAGCGTAAGCATTTATTCCATTCTTTGTACTTTGTCTCTTGTTTTTATTGTTTCGATATTGATTGCCTGACCTTTGAAATGTGACTTTAGCGGGTGCCGAGGCCTTGGGAGGACTACACTGGGGTTCTAGCCTTTGTAGCTGAGGTACTTAGGTCTAGGAACTCTAGTAGACTCCTTCTCACGACGCCCATGGGGCCTGTCTGGTACTTGGGCAAGCGTTTGGCCAGGCAATGTCTCCGTGACACCTTTACTGTTCCCGTCGATCCACCGCGGACGATATTTTTGGAGCCTACTGAGGTAGAGAGGACGATTGACCTTGCTGGAGCTGTTGGCGACACTCTCCTTCTTCCTGAGTTGGAGTACTCAGAGTTTATTTGAGGAGATTGGTGTATTGGCCGATCGTGCTATGCATTCTTCCCGTTTGTTTGGAATATGACTTTCCTTTGAAAGAAAAATGTATTGATGGATTTTGATTTATAAAAGGAGATCGACACTGCTGGCACTGAGCCCCCAGCTTTTTCTGAGACTTTTGAGTAAGTGGGGTCGGCTGGCGCGACGATGTTGATGGAGGTCCCTTCATTTCCCGAGGCAGTGACTGAGGTTGGCCTTGACTGTAATACCCGTAATTTTATAAGTTAAATGGCGTTTTATATTTTAGAAATTATTTTATAAGTTAATTGTGCGTCGGGATTAGTAGGTGTTGAGACGGGTTATTAGTTACGGTTGAGAAAAGAAAAACGAAAAGAAAAAGACTAGTAGTACTCGGTTGGGCCGAGTGGCTTTAAGAGCCCAATACCCAAACATACTTATACACACAAAATATAACATATAGTACCTTATCATATAAGACGGACAAAAAAAAAAGAACTGAGAATAGAAGGGAGCAGCGACGGGAAGAAGCAACGAAGGAAATAGGGTGTTTTGATCGGATTTGTGAGGTGACTACTAGCTTATTTTTTCTTCCTAAATTTCAAGTAACTCATCCTGGCACCATTAACTCGTCTATTAGCTTAATTATAGTAGTGTGTATGCCAATTTATGTAACCCTAGAAAAGAAATTTGGGGTTTTTTTTTGTTATAGTTTGTTTTGACGGTTTACCAAGTATTCGATGAATTCATGTGTCATGTATGAGTCGGTTTATAATATAATATTAATGCATCGAGTCAGTGTGTCATCGGGCTATGTAACGGCCGTCAAGTCGGGCTGTTCGTTGCCGTCGCGGAGACCTCATGGTACTCTGTTCTGGTTGGCCGTGGGTACGGTAGTTGTTTATGGCAATTTGTTGGCCATGGAGGGACAGAGCCGGGTTAGCGTGGTTGTACTGTGTTCATGGAATTAAGTCTGACAGTGCGTGGAGTGTTGGCTTTACTTCTCTTAGCTGGTCACGGATGGTTATACGTGGGTTTTAAGTGTTCGTGGATGGTTGTTGGTGACTTTGGGAATAGTCGGGTTTGGCTTGAGTAATTGTCAAAGACGGACATGAGTTTGTGCTACTTGTATGGGTAGTAGTTGTCGTGGATAAGGTGACTAATGGAGGAACGATTGCATTACTAGTGCAATAATAGTTTGTTTGTAGTTTGTATGGCATTGGATTATGGTATAGTTGAGTACGTAAATAGTAAACAAAATGAAGGTGATTATGGTGATTAGCTTTGTTGGTATTGCTTGGGTTGGATTAGGTATTATAAGTGTGATGTCGTAAAAAAAAAGGGTGTAATAAGTAATTAACAGAACAGTGTTAGGGGCACATGATGGGATTAGACTCGAGAGTCGTACTTTCATTAAATTATATGTTGTTTAATCGAATAAATTTAATATCATCTTATACTTGAACTAGTTAGTAATTATATTGTGTTGTATTACTCATTTATTGACCTTTTATTTTATTTAAGATTGTGAGGTTGACTTGTTTGGGTGTTGTGTGTCTTAAATGTCCGTTTCTTTCATGGGAACAGATTAATATAGGTATAGTTGCTGGATGTTTGCTTGGGATGGTACGAGTGCGCTGGAATCGTGTCATCACTTAGTTTTGACTTAAACATTTATTACTAGAAACTCACTTATTTGGTTTGTAATAGTTTAAACTAGTTCATTCCTTTGGTTGACAAGGTTTGGCCGAGAGATTGTAGTCCAATGGAGACATTTATTTTATCACTCTTTATTTAATTTAAAGTACCTTTGATTCGTGGTTTCTGTACTATTTACCTCAGGGAACTGAGATGGTAACACAATCTCTTATCTTAGAGGCCTAGTTTAAGGTTCTTTTATAAGGGAGGGTGTTACAAAGTGGTATCAGAGCGACTATCCTAGGGCATAAAACAAATGAATTAAATGAACCTAGGACGCGTCTTAATAAAATGAACACCGGGTAGAAACTATTAGGAGCCCCCTTAGCTCGGGTTAGGGAGACGTCCTTGATTCGAGTTATGGCCCTTCTAGTTTTGAATCGGGCACCTCGGTAAGAGTATAGGAGAGTGGGTAGTTAGCGTGGATGCTTTTTACGTATTATTTTGTATGATCATGTAACTAACGGAAAATGCAGGTACRATATGATAAGAATTAGCCATAATGGCTAAAAGGTAAGCAACCGTGGAGGTGAAAAATTGTAAGGTTCAATGAAATGAATTTAAAAATGCCCAATGCCAAGTATCCCATGAAATATGTCAAGTGAAAGAAGAAATCATACTGCATTTGCATGATAACATATATATTAGTGACTAGTGTCTATTTACTTAACATGTTAGTGTGCAATGTGAGCCTGCGAATTTTTATGTGAGTAATTATTGTTGGAGTATGTGTCCTCGACAATAATGCGATCAC
>VHZZ01032080.1:10954-21195 GCA_009801015.1 Silene noctiflora
CTATTCACACATACAATCACATATTACAACCCTAGCATCAAAATCCCCAGACAACTCCCATAATCCCCAAATTAGGGTTTAGTCAGCAATAACGAAAAGAACATAAAAGCAGTACGAAGGTCTGACCCTCGAGACAAGGAATACGATGACACAAACGACGCTGAAAACTACCGACTCAAGCTCCGGGATTTTCAAATAGCGCGAATGAAGAAAGTAACGATCTCTTGAGAGGTTTTTTGTGAAATCTTAAAGTTATGAAAGTAATGAAAAGTCGTCGTATTGATTAATAATTAAACTCGCGTTATTAACAAAACYTAACTTWATCGGCCCGCATAAGTAACTTACTCGATCGAGTAAGDAGGTTACTCGATCGAGTGGCCCTTACTCGATCGAGTGACCCTAGTACTCRATCRAGTACCACACTTCCAGACTCTGACTTAAAAASACACAGACTTRCTCGACAGAGTAAGTCCTACTCGDTCGAGTCACTAAAGGCAGGGAAAATCGTAGTATTACATCAACTCTCTGTAGTCTATGGATAGCCTCAAACTCACATCCTTTTTCTTTACAAACAACACGGGAGCTCCCCAATGCGACACACTTGGTCTTACATAACCCTTTTCTAGGAGATCATCTAGGAATACTTCTTGGAAATATCTCACAACCTCGATGTCACAGGCTTGGGGTGAGTTCTCTCGGGTATCCCACACATGACATAGGATTAGCTTATCCTTCCTCTTCAAGCAGGTCTTAAGGGTGTTTACGGTGATAAGCTTTAGTTTTGGTTTCACCAAAAATCCCTTATATGATACTCTCACTCCCTTGGGTCCCCTTAAGGTAACTTTCTTTTGGTGACAATCGATAAAGGCCTTTCATTTCCCTAACCAATCCATCCCCAAAATTACCTCAAATCCCCCTAGTGGAAACTCGATAAGGTCTGCCTCAAGGTTCACCTCACCTATTTTGATAACCACATATTTATAGACCCTACCACAAGGTATGGACTCCCCGGACGGTATAGTCACAGAATAAACAATTAGGTCAAACACTTCTAAACCTAAGGTTTTAGCATGATCGGTGAAAATAAAGGAATGCAATGCCCCGGAGTAAAAAAGAACAAATGTAGGTTTAGAGTGTACAAGAAATGTACCCGTGACCACATGAGCATCCCTCTCAGCTGCTTCCCTGCCCATTGCAAACAACCTCCCGCTGCTCTTCTCCCCAGTCTGCCTGGTTGTGGCTGCACCACTCTACCGACTGGCCTCATTTAGTCTCCTTTGGAAATTCCCATAGGTTTGGCCATGGTTCTGGTTTCTCTGGAATCGGTTCTGGTTCGGATAATTGTTGTAGCTCCTTTGATTGTTATCCGTCCCCGATCTTGAACTTCCTCCAAAACTTGGAGCAGGTGTGCAGAATCCTCCACTCTGGTTGCCCCGGACGTTGCTCCTTTCTTGATTCCCCAAAATTACCCTGCAATCCACCTTCTTGTGCCCGAACCTTCCCCACCTAAAACAATTAGGTCCTCCACTAAACGCCCTATTCATATCACGGTTTCCTCCCACTCGACTGGTACCCCCGGCTGGTGCACTGTTAGAAAAATAGGAATTATAACGGTTCGAATTCTACTTATTATTTCCAGTGCCTTCACTATTGGTCTCCACTTTTCTCTTCTCATTACTTTCCTTCTTCTCCTCCTTCAACATATCGGCAAATCTCTCAGCCTGACCAGCCCTCTAGTATACATCCTTCACAGTTGTGGGCTCGGCCGCCATCAACCTCTTTTTGATATTCACAGTTAATCCTTTCTCGAACCTCATAGCCAAAATCTCCTCTGTGAATCCAAGATCAGCCACGTATTTAGCTAACTGCATAAACTTCTTATGGTACGTTTCTACAGTCATATCCTCGGTCATCTTGAAAGTATCAAATTCGGCCCTCATCTTGCTTTTGATATGCTCGGGTTGAAATGTCGATGTCGAAATCCTCTTGAAACCACTCCAACTCACAAATTAACTCCCATTTTCTGCAGCCGCTGCCTTGATTGCCTTTTTGTTACAGTTCCACCATCGTCCAGCTTTTCCTTTTAAATAAAAAGCAGCTTGATCCACTTGTAGCTCCTCTGGACATGCTAGCAGCTCGAAAATATTGTCAAACTCTTGGCACCGTTCTCCCAAAAAGGTGCAACTCTCATTCTCCATCGAACTTGGTTGGCTTATGTCTCGAGATTGTTGAGCTCATTTTTGACGAGTCCATTGCCCCTCTCCCTTGGATCATGGCCATCAAGGCCGCATTAGTAGCCAGGAGTCTGTCTAACTCCGCTTGGGTGATGTTGGCAGCAAATGGGTCTCTTCTTAGGGCCATGTTTCTACAAGAGTTGAACATGGTTTATAAATATTTCGTTATGATTACACATGGGCCAAGATAGATTAAGCAAACTTAATTTCTGAAACAGAAAATATGGTATGGTTGGCTGGTTTGGCCTTCCCAAGCCTACCATGGTCATTCTACTCCCTAGGTTAAAATTTTAGTTTCTCATCATATCCAACTATATCATACTACCTAAGGGGTCAGGGATCAATTAACCGCATATCTCTAGACATGATACTATTGCACAGATTCACATAGTCAGGCAAACATATGAACAACTGTAACATACATTGTTATCCATCCACATACCACTTCACTCTAAACATTGATCAACCAATATACATCCAATTTACTTACCTTACTCCTTCTCTGCAGAAAAGTTAGTACGATACTATATCAGGTCGATACCTAGAATACCCTTCTTCTCAAGTTCCTTTAATTGGATTCCCGAGTCAGAACTGAAAGGGCCCATGGCTTGGTGTGAGGGGCCCCTAACTCACCCCATTCCCTTTTTGGGGCTCCTAAAGTTTCTATCCCGGGGTTCATTTTATTTGACTCTTCCTATGTTCATTTTATTCATTTGTTTTAGGCCTGAGGACTGTTCTCTCTGATACCACTTTGTAACAGCTGAGGTTATCCGGAGACAGGTCTGCAGAACTAGCCCGAGCCTTTAATCACAGATACCATACTGACATCCGAAGAGATATCAAACTGACATCCGAAGGGATATCCAAACCGATATCCAATCCTAAAATGCATATGCCATAAATGCAGTACCATATCATAACTCAATCCATATCCAAACCGATAACAAATGCATATGCTAGACTTATGAATACAATATTTCAACATGCCATAAATTCACATCATAAATCATCCAATAAAACATAGAATCTAAATGGAATAAACAAGAAGAATAACAGATTAAATTATCCTACCTCGTAAAGCAAGTCTTGACAATAAAAGCAGTAAAGGCTCAGAAATATTCCACTTCAAATCCGTCACCTAAAACAACAATATTATTATTACTATATTATCCGTAAAGCGTGTCATTACAAATCCTGTCTTCTCAAGATATATTAATTATATCCATTATAAATAATTTACCTTCTAATTAACAATTACAAATTAAATAATTATTATTTATGAAATGTAGGATTATAATTAATACGACCCATTCTATAATAATTACGAACTACGAAATATAACTACGATTTAACAAATTAAACGAATACAACGAATTAAACGAATTCAATTAATTAAACGAATTCAAACAAAACCAACGAACTACACATGCCACAAACCTCACACACATACACACACACACTCCTTTGACAACCCATCGATCACCACCACGCGTCTGATAGCCACCAACCCCACTATGGCTACCTCCCCTGCACCACGGTGGACCCCACTTGACATCACCAACGACCTCGACTCCAACCACCGCGCCCAACCACCACCAAAACAGACTCCACCTCGCACACTCACTTATCGTGACCCGTGATACAAACTCAAACCCCACTGTTTACGCTGCCCCCTGCCACCACTGGCCACCACCATCACCACCACTGGCACATGAGGGTTCCAGTGACAGCCTTGTCACTGCCTCGACACAACACACCACCACTCTTGGCCTCACCAAAACCAGGAAGACATCACCATCAACCCAGAATCAACCCATAACCCGACATTAATACTGACCCACATCTCCATAACCACCCGACACAACTACTTATGGACACCACTCGAGTCACCATTGACCCACGGTGTTTCCAGAGGTGGTCTTCCTCGACACCAGACGCCTCATACGACTCACCAACTCCTACTAATCTCATCCTATACTCACACCACACGAACCATGTTTTCCACTCAATCTCCCCCTTCTCTCTTCTACTCCGGCCACCATCACCTGACACATCCTCTGACCACCACCCAACCACCATTGTGGTCGACTCAAGCCCAAACACCAACCCTAAACCACTCAGGTCAGATAACTTAAGGTTGGGTTCTAATTACACGATATTCTTCCCCTGCTCACCCAGAATTGACCCGTTGTATAACCCATCGAAAACCACCCTAGCCACCACCACAGACATCCACTATGGTCAATAAAGGTCAGGTCGGGGTCTCTAGTGTGCCTACTAACCCAGCTCTTGAGGACGGTATATGGGTGGCTGACTACTCTAGGTCGATAGTCTAAAAAAAAGACGACTACATGAAAGCAAATACTGCTCGTGTTACCTGGTTCAGTCAGGGAAACGACGGATGCTAGGGCTCCGGAAACCTCCATGGGGTGTGTATGCACGGTGGCTGAGTTGGTGTGGAAAGTGGGAAGGATTTGGGTAGGTGAAATAATGAAAGGATTTGATTGTAGGTGAGTGAAGAAAAGGGACGGCATGGAAGCATAAGAAGGGGTGTGGTTGGTGAGTTTATTTGGTTCTTTGAATCGTTTGATTACGAGGTGCATCGTCTTTAGTTCGTTAATGAAAATGAGGTGCATCGAAACTAAAAGCATCGTAATTAAAAACATGCATACAACGATGATAAATTAATTGGGTAATTATCATAATCATAATTTATCGATTATCGCTTTGCTAAATATCGTTCCAAATATTAAATTATGAAATTAATTAATTTATTACGATCGGTATTATTATTTAATTGCGACATATATATATTCGAGTTACTATGTTTATGTACGCATTATTTAGCTACTAAAAGATGGGGTATTACATGGAGAGTGTGCTTAAGGTGGTCAACTGTCCTGATGAGATGAAGGTAGAGCAAGTTGCATTCTACCTGAGGGATGAGGCTAGCGTCTGGTGGAACCGGGAGAAGAATAGTGCTAGGGAGTACTATAAAGGTCCAGGGGAACCTGCTATTCCCTGGGCTGAGTTCAAGAAAGCTATGAGGCACCAGTTGGTTCCGGAACATGTTCGGAACAAGATGATTGGGAGTATGACCGTGGCGGAGTACTACCGCAAGTTCAATGATCTGGCCCGTTATGTAGATGACTTGGAGATGAACCAGTTGAGCTTGGCAGTGCGTTTTGAGAAAGGGGCTGTCGGTTAAGATCTTAGATGGGCTAACTTCTGGGGTCCTTACGGACTTGAAGGAAGTGTATGAGAGGGTTAGGAATGCTGAGAGGTTGGCTGATATGACCAAGGAGGTTAGGGAGAAGGGTGGTGAGAAGAGGAAAGCTGACAGTGAGGGTACCGGGACTTCTGGGTTTAAGAAGGGCAACTTTAACCAGGGGAGAGCTTCCTCTGGTGGGTTTGGATTCAGTGGAGGATCGTCATTTGGAGGCCGTGGTGGTAGGAGCTATAGTGGTAGTTTTGGGTTGACGTGGTTCAACTGTGTGGTTATGGCCATAAGAGATATGAGTGTACCAGTTTTGGCGGGAACGATTTTCAAGGACAACGAAGATGAGGGTTTTCTCAGGAACTAGGGCGGAGTATGGCTAGAAACAGACCAGCTGGGTTATGGCATAGCCAAGGAAGTTAAGGTAACAATGGTAATTTCAACCGCAACAATGGTGGGAACTACTAGAGGCAGAATGGTAACAGGAATCAGAACTCTACTGCAAAATCTACGGCATCGGCTAGCACGGTGCAAGGTGGAGGACAGAAGAACAGTGGCAAGATATTCATGATGGATAAGCAAGCGGCAGAGGGTGATGCTCAAGTGGTCACCGGTACATTCCTTATCAATAATACTCCCTCTTTTGTTTTGTTTGATTCGGGGGAAACACATTCTTTTGTTTCTAAGAGTGATGCAAGGTCTATGGGTTTGGGGAAGTATGAGTCTGTAAGGGATGAAGTTTTTATACCGTCGGGAGAGTCTATATCATGAAAGAAGTTGTATAAGGGGGTCTCTATGGTTGTTGGACAAGTCAACTTTCCAGTTGATTGGTTTGAATTTCTTATGTATGGGTTTGAGGTTATAATCGGAATGGATTGGCTAGGGAGGTATAGTTCTACCATAGACTGTCACCAGAAGAAGGTCACTTTAAAAGGGAATAAGGGAGTTAGAGTGTCTTACAGTGGGGTTATGGTCAAACCCAAAGTCAAGATCATTGCAGCAGTGACTTTGAAGTCGTACCTTAGGAAGGGCTATCCTATGATCCTTTGTCATGTGAAAGACACTAGGATAGAGGAGCCATCAGCTATGGAGATACTAGTGGTGGGTGAGTTCGGGGATATCTTTCCGGATGAGATACCTGGGTTACCCCCGTAGAGAGATATCGACTTTAGTGTGGAGTTGAAGCCGGGGACGGGACCTATCTCTAAGGCCCCGTACCGTATGGGTCCTAAAGAGCTGGGAGAGTTGAAGAAGCAGTTAGATGAGTTTCTAGAGAAGGAATACATTCGACCTAGTGTATCGCCTTGGGGTGCTCCAGTTATGTTTTTGAAGAAGAAGGATGACAGCTTAAGGTTGTGTATCGACTACATGGAGTTGAACCATGTGATGGTGAAGAACAGGTATCTGTTACCGAGGATTGATGACTTTTTTTTATCAGTTGAGTGGGGCCGGAGTGTTTGTTAAGATCGATCTAAGGACGGGGTACCATCAGTTGAGGATCCGGGGTGAGGACATACCAAAGACAGCTTTTCTATTGAGGTATGGTCACTATGAGTATGTGGTGTTGCCGTTTGGGTTGACCAATGCACCAGCAGTCTTCATGGATTTGATAAACCGAGTTTTCAGTCAGTTCTTGGATCGGTTTGTGGTAGTGTTCATTGATGACATCCTAGTCTATTCCAAGACTAGGGAGGAGCATGAGGAGCATCTGAGACTGGTATTCCAAACCTTGCGTGATAACCAGTTGTATGCTAAATTGTCCAAGTGTGAGTTTTGGCTGGAGAAGGTGGTTTTTCTAGGCCATGTGATTTCTAAGGATGGGGTACCCGTGGATCCTACCAAGATTGAGGAGGTGTCTAACTGGTAAGCACCGAAGAATATGGCTGAGGTTCAGAGTTTCTTGGGTCTAGCTGGGTACTACAGGAGGTTCGTGAAAGACTTTTCGAAGATAGCTAGACCGATAACAGCGTTGATGAGGAATGAGAACAGATTTCAATAGGATGAGAGTTGTGAGACGGCGTTCCAAACCTTAAAAAAACGTTTGACTACAGCTCCTGTCTTAGCTTTACCATAAGGGAGTGAGAACTTTGAGGTATACACGGATGCTTCAAAGAATGGTTTGGGTTGTGTTCTGATGCAGAATGGGAAGGTGATTGTCTATGCTTCGAGACAATTGAAGACTTATGAAGAGAACTATCCTACTCACGATTTAGAGTTGGGGACGGTGGTGTTTGCTTTGAAGATTTGGATACACTACCTCTACGGGGCAACTTTTAAGGTGTTTTCAGATCACAAAAGCTTGAAGTATATCTACACCCAAAAGGAGCTGAATATGCGTCAGAGGAGATGGATGAAGTTGATTGGTGATTATGATATGAAAATTATCCATCATGAGGGGAAGGACAATGTCGTTGCTGATGCGTTGAGTAGGAAGAGTGTGCATTCTTTATGCACTGTCATGTCTCTTATGCGACTTAAGGATGAGGTGAACGAGATGGGGATCCATATTATTCGAAAAGGGGATACTCTTGGGGACTTGACAATGGAACCTGAACTTTATAAGGAAATCAAGAGTAAGAAAGCTGATGATCCTAAGATCTGGGAGTGGAGAGATGGGGTGGAAAAAGGAATAGTTTCGAGGTTTTCGGTTCATGTAGATGGGAGTGTTCGGTTTGATGGGAGATGGTGTGTACCTAACGATACAGACTTGAGAAAGCTGATCATGACAGAGGCTCATTGCATTCCTTATTCAGTGCATCCAGGCGGTGATAAACTTTATAAGGATCTTAAGAAGACTTTCTGGTGGCCTGGGATGAAAATGGAGACCGCTGAGTTCGTGGCTAGATGTTTGACTTGTAAAAGAGTCAAAGGAGAGCAACGAAGACCGCAAGGTAAGATTCAATCTCTTGACGTACCTGAGTGGAAGTGGGAATCTATCTCCATGGATTTCATTGTGGGCTTACCGAGGACTCAGCAAGGCAACAATATGATTTGGGTCATAGTGGATCGACTGACGAAATCGGCTCATTTTATTCCAATGAAGGATACTTGGAGCAAATTGCAGTTAGCCAATGGGTATAAGAAGAATGTGGTCCGATTACATGGTGTACCAAAAGACATTGTGTCAGATCGGGATGCGCATTTTATATCTAAGTTATGGTAGGAGTTGCAGGAGTTATGGGTACTACCTTGAAGATGAGTACGACATTTCATCTTGCGACAGATGGGCAGACTGAGAGGACCATCAAGACTTTGGAAGATATGTTGAGGGCTTGTGTTATGGAGTTTGGTGACAGCTAGGAGGATAGATTGGATTTCATTGAGTTTTCTTATAACAACAGTTTCCACACCAGTATATGCATGGCTCCTTTCAAGGCTTTATATGAGAGGAGGTGTAGGAGTCCGATATGTTGGGATGATAATGCTGAGGATGTGATTTTAGGACCACATATGGTGCAGGATATGATTGAGCAGGTACGGTTAATTAGGCAAAAGATGAAAGCAGCTCAGGATCGGCAAAAGAGCTACGCCTATTTGCATA
Source organism: Silene noctiflora (assembly GCA_009801015.1). Lineage (NCBI taxonomy): Eukaryota > Viridiplantae > Streptophyta > Magnoliopsida > Caryophyllales > Caryophyllaceae > Silene > Silene noctiflora. The sequence continues at coordinate 19,947 of VHZZ01032080.1, forward strand.
GCAGGGACATCGAGTTTCAAGTGGGTGACAATGTTCTTTTGTAGATGTCACATATGCGAGGGGTAATGAGTTTTGGCAATAGGGGTAAGTTGAGCCAGAAGTTTATAGGAACCTATGAGATCATGGATCAGATCGGTGAGGTAGCTTACCGATTGGCGTTGCAACCAGCTTTGGACCGTGTACATAATGTTTTTCATGTGTCTCAACGCCGAAAGTATATGAGTGATCCTTCTCATGTGCTTGAGGTTGAGAACATAGAGTTGGATTAGTCCTTGACCTACATGGAAGTACCAAAAGAGATCTTAGACCGTAAGGTGTGCAAGACCAGGAATAGTGAGACGGTGTTGCTGAAAGTGTTGTAGACTAATCGCAACGTCGATGAAGCAACTTGGGAAGAAGAAGAGGCGATGAAGGAACAATATCCTCATCTCTTTGATCAGGTATGTTTGGTTACGGGGACGTAACCTTGTTCTTTTAAGGGGGGTAGGAGATGATCGCATGCGTTTTGGGACGGTTTTGAGTTAGTTTTATGTATTTTTTTATGTATGTTCGAGTTGGTTGATCACGATTTCGGCATGGTTTGGTTATGGTTTGAGTATGTTTCGGTTTTGGTCGGCATTAGTGTTGCTTTTAGAGGATTGGGTTTGAACTTCCAGGACGAAGTTTGTTTTTAAGGAGGGAAGAGTGTAATACATCAGAATTGTAGCCTTAGGCTACTCGGCCGAGTAGGGGGTACTCGACCGAGTAGCTGTAGTGAGTAGTCTGTCAGTGTTTGGTTTGTTGTGAACTCGGGTGAGTGTGTTAGCACTCGGTCGAGTGTGGCTTACTCGGTCGAGTGTCCTGCACTCGGTCGAGTGTGTCCTACTCAGTCGAGTGTCTTGTTCCCGACCGAATGTCCGGTTCGTTACGGGTTTTTCCGCGGTTTGGCATAAATAAGACGGGAAGCATGTTGTAATCTTAAAAACATTTCATAAAGCAGCTTTAACACATTTCATAAGGTGAGTTCATCACATATCTTGGGGTTTTTTACATTATTGCATTTGCATTCGTCAGGGTAAGTTAATTGGTCTAGTCTTTTATGCTTTTGAATTAGATTGATGAAACCCTAATTTGGGTTTTTTTGGGGGTTTGTGAAGGAAATCACATACTCTATATGAACATACTGATTTTATTAATTAACAACTTAATTAAAAGGATCTTTATGCATGCATGACAAAAACATACAAAGAAGAACATATTACTTACATAT
>VHZZ01032107.1:0-22134 GCA_009801015.1 Silene noctiflora
AAAAAAAAAAGATAGGCTTAGCCTTTGACCAAGCTCTTCCTTTGGTACTAAGTTGCGTTAATTTATGGGTTTCAGAGGGCACGAGCCTTACCTTATTAAGAATGCCAGGTTAGGATTCAGGGAGTAGATTTGAAAGACCCTGAACTCTTGCTCTTGCGCATGCTCATAAAAGACGGGATCATAAGGAAAATCCCGAGGCTAGATTTTAGTTCACTAGAAAAACATGAAAGATAAGAAAAAAGAAGTTTGTTCAATTGCTAGCCATATCCATAAAAAGAATCCAGCCAGTCAGATATTTCACCTGTTCGCCATCCAATCGGATTTGCTAGAAAAGATAGTCATCCAAAAAGAAATAAGAAGGATTCTGAGAGTCTTGTCTTATGTATGTTCTCCCTGATATCTGTTAGTAGATTAGTTCAAGAAAAGATGGCTTGAGAGCTCCCAAGCCATCAACAACTTTTTCGTCCCCTGGCAATTTTTCCACTGCATAGGAGGATTCCCAAAACCTAATCTCAGGCTTCAAAAAAGCTTTGCAGGAGTGAACCTAGCTTTATAAGTGACTCGTGGTGGTTCAAGGACTGATTAAACTTTTCTCTCTCTTTCCTGAAACTTCCTTTTTCTCAGAAGGACTCTTAAGAGTGAGCTTAGAACTTAGGTTAGAAAGAAAAAAAAAGAGATGGTGATGACTTCCTCTAGATGCGGGCAGCAACCTATTCCATAGGAGCGCCCCGGAAGAAAGAAGTTCAAAGCTATGACCATTCCTGTCTAAACAAGGCGAGGTTTACACCTTTTACGTTAAATCTATTAAGTGCCCAGATGTTAAGAACTTTTTTTGATTAAGATGCGAGCCCCTAAATTACCTTCTTAGTCGACTTAAGGAGGAAAATCCCGAGGAAAGTAAGCAGAAAAGGCCCTTAAGTCTTAGCATAGAATTAGAAAGGGCTAGTTTCACATTTAAGGGTGAGGGGAAGAAAGAGTAAATTCAACCAAGGACAGAAGCATTGGCTTAGGCAAGGGGCAGCAGGAAAATGCAATTTGTGCTTAAATGCGTTCCGATAGAACAACAGTCGACCGCAGCCTTGATGAAAAAGGAATCCTTCACAGAAGAAAAAAAAAAGAAGAAGAAGGCTTCTAAGAAAGTATCTTGAAAGTCAAAGGCAAGCTGCTCAAGCAAGCTTTATTAAAACCATATGATCTGGCACAGGTTGAGAAGAAGGGATTAAAAGACAGGCCTTAGTTCCGGGGGCCAACCCCGCAGGCCATGATTGGGGAGATGCCAGTAGTTGATCTCAATTGGGGGACAAAGAGATGACTTTACTTGACTTGTTAAAAGTTCGTGAAATGAGTATCTAAGCCTTTTGCCAAAATAGCTTGCCTCAAATTAAATTACAAAGGAGGTTCAGAAGGATCTTCCCGCGGGATCGTCGAGGACAGCTTCCTCGGAGATGATCAGGCAATGCAGTTCAACAAGAAGCCAAGTGCCCAGACGTTGGTAGGAAGAAGCAATTGAGATAAAGAGAAGGAATGTTCTACTATAGAAGTACTATAGAAGCAAGAAAGCGTGTTCTATTTTATTTAAATTTAACGGATAGGATCAATATCTATCTTTAATCCCTTTTTAGGTATAGGACGAACCCCTTCTGTAAGTTAAGAGGGGGGTGGAAGAATAGGGTTAGCTTCATGAGAGATCTTACAACAAGATCAGAGGACAAGTCTCCTGACTACCATTTCACTACCAGGGCATCTTGAAAGTAATTTCTTTCAGGGCTTAATCAAAGCAAAGATCTAGAAGAGGCTCTTTATGACTTTTCAAACTCTCTCTCTCCCCAATCTTATGCACGATCTTCCGTTATTTGATTAGCCCGCGTGACTTTCCAAGACCAAGAGCGGACTCGCTTTTTAACATTCTACCTCACAACTGGCTTTAACTAGAAGTTGCATTTCAGCTGGTCTCAGATTAGTCCACCAAGTAAAGCGCCTTCTATTTAAGGGGGAGCCTTTCTACCAAGCCATTTAGGAGAATTAACAACAAGATCTAATGATTCGACATTCATGGGATCATCAAAAGTTCACCTTTCATATAATTAGCTTATTCCTTTTCTCTGGAAAGAAGTCATTTCTTCCGCCGAGACAGAAAGAACTTCACCCAAGACTGACTTTGATTGAGACTCTTTATACGCTTTTAACATGAATTGATGACAGTAAGCTAGACCAAAGAATGATTAAAACCGTTGCGTAATCATAAGAATTCTTAGATTAGGACAGCTATCAAGCCGGGGAAGAGACGGCAGACTTGAGTGTCCAATCATATACAATCTTAAGGAAAGGTTTTATTGTATCTTATAGTGGATCCAGTATACCTATCGGAACATCTTTCAAGTACTAGTTGAAGACGCACTTTTTATAACATTTCTTATAAATGGGCTGCTGCTTGTTTGCTTATATGTTTTTCTCAAAAATTTTTGTTAACGGAGCTCTGAAGCGAGTTAGGTTGTTAGAGTAGTAGAGAACAATCCTTTGGCGTTTAACCCGAAAATGACACTATCCATAATATTTCATAAATTGGCAAAACTAGCTTACTGTCTAAAATCTCAGGGAAGTCAAACTTTTTAATGGTCTTGTGTCGCTAAATCATAAGAATTAGACGCATAATTAATAGCGTATAATAAGAATACAAGAAAGGAAAGCCTGTCATCAAAAGTAATTGGAGATTTCTTCGTTCAAAGTTCAAAAGAATATCATCTGGTAGCAAACTAATAAGTTACCACAGAATGAAGATATCCCATTGTTTATGAGGAAGTACCATTAAACTATGCATTACTTACTACTTGTTTGTACCTATCTCGTGATAAAGCAAGTGACTCCCAAGCTGCGTCAATAGGAAGAGCAAGTCTTTTTCTTGTCAATAAAGCAGGGAACTAAATGAAAGCCGTCTTTTTTACAACTTAATAAATGTCCTAAGGTGTTCACTTTCAAGAACAGTACTAGAAGCCTTTTCACATATGTAAACCTACACTGAAGCTCTTGACTTTGTAACTTGTTCAAGCTTTCACAAAAGATGTATCTCTTTCTAGTCTTTCCACAGGAGATCGAATGGCTCGAAATCTCTTCTTATCTTAATATATGGTAGAAATTGTTGACTATTCAAGCCTTATCTATTAGTTGTGGGGAAGCCGTCTGCTCTTTACCCTATGGAATACTCAGAAAAAATTGCTTTTGACTTATAAGATTCCCGATTCTGATGCTAGTTATTGTGTTTGCCTCGGGTTGTGACTAAAAAGCTCTTGCCTGTGTTTTAAAAAAGTCATTTTCACCTCATTCTTGAACAGTTTCACACATCAGATGAGAATGCTCCTTCTTTGTTGTAGTACGGCTTGTTACGTCCTAGAGAGACTAATAAGCGCGGGCTTTCAAAGAAAGTTTGCACAGAGGAAGATGAAGCCGCCTCAAGTAGTCCCTCGTGAAAGAATTACAAAGTCAATGTCACAAGGTCTAATGTATAAGGACGAAGCTATCTCTAGTTCACAAACCGAGGAACTAGTGTTAATAGAACTGCTTAGAGATAAATGGGCCACGTGGACCCTTTCTTTGGAATAACTCTATGCTGGTCTTTTCCTATAGTAAGTAGTGTGATAGAGCATAAATTACTTTCCTGGAAGACTTAGGACATTCCTTATTTCATTTCTGTTAAGGTTTCTGTGTCATAGAGGGCCCCTTAGCCCCTTTATAAGGTTTAACCTTATTGGACTGGTTAAACTACTTTTCAATACATTTCTTATACTTGGTTTATCTTCTGGGTGAAATTCTTTCGGGATTCCGATCTTAGTATTATTAACTGCAGGTAGAGTTACGAGGTAAAGCTTTTTAGTAAGTTGTTTGGAAGCGTTAATTACTTGAATGGCACCTTTAAGATAGACGGGTGTACTTTTTTTTTAGCACAACATAGGGTAGACTCCGAGATTCTATCATTTAGGAAATCTATCTGACTAGCAGCTTTCCAAGACTTCGCTTTATCTATAAGTAAGCGGAGTCTAATGCGATAGAAGGGTTCCGCGCGAAAAAGAACAGGAAAGCGAGATTAAATGCGGGAGCTTGCTAGATAGACTGGATAAGATACTAATACTATGGGTATTGGCGCCCAACAAATATATAATTTTCCACTAACACAGGGAAAAGCTTGGACAAGCAAAAAGCATATATAAATTAAATTCTCTATTTCTCATTAGACTTTCCTTACGATCTTTATTTGCCTTCTTTAGTTCTTTTTTACGCGGGTCGAGTTACAAAGTGAGATACCAGTCTAGTAATAAGAAACCGGCTCTTCAAGCAGCAGGAGCTAGGCTAGCATCTCCAACTAAAAACAGTGTACTACTATATTTTCTTCTTTATTGTTCCAATATCTTATTAACAACAAAGTCGACCAGCAAACAGAAAAACATCATATAGTGCGGAAGCTTGGGGAGAAAGCATTATACAAGCACTCTCCTTCTTATATTCTCTACTAGACTTATGCTATGTCCGAATCTTACTAGAATATAAAAGCATTATAGAAGATCCCATCACTACAGCAACTCTATTTACAGCCCAAGTTCCTGTTCTCCGAGAAAGCTACTTATGCTCACCAACGGTTAGTAGAGTTAGTAGTGAACTTGCTAAGTCTCTTTCATGTCAGCCTCGACTAAATATGAAATCTAAAAGAGAGCTATATATGGTTCCCATTACAGTTGCTGCTCCAGCTGCGGACATTACTTGATAAAATTTCTAAGAAAGGAAAGGGACGAAAAGTCCTGTTACAGTGAAAAAGAGAAACTACTCCATTTATAGAGACTTCTCCTACCGCGGATATGACTTTAGCACTCCTATAGTCTATGCTATCCGGCGATCATCCTTATTTACTTAACTGAAAACAAGGAGCTTCCTAATATAATATGGTTTCACTCACATCATAATCAAACTTTTACCTCAAAGTAGTTTACTTATAGGAAAACAAGAAAGAAAAGTCTAATTGGTACTTAGATAGACAAACCCTTTATCGAATAAGGCAGGATTTAACTTAGATGTAGAAAGCCAAAGGCATTCCCGGAGTCATTAGATTGACGATCTGAATTTTAAGACTGTGATAGGACGGCACATGGACTAAGACTTTCATAATATGGGTCGACACCCGAAAGGTCAAAAAAAGAGGCCCCCTTTACAAGAAACTCTAAGAGAGGCGTTTTACAACAAGCATTATGAATGGGAATAACTTTTCAAAAAAGCTAGTAAACTGGAAATATTTCACATTGAAAACGGTTTACCCATAATTTTATTCTTGTTATTTTTTAATCCTTAATGCTTACAATAAGTTCTTATTTTAAACGACGATTAGCCCCCTTTCCCTTTTGTTACTTAAATGCGAGCTATAAGGAACCTTCGCTCGCTCAGTTGCAAATTCTGATTTCGATTCACTAAGTTAACTTGCTTCATGAGATTCTAAGCAGAGGACAGGAAAGAAGAAGCCCAGTCAGTAGCCAATCCAGCTCGTCAACTCGCGTTTTAAAATAGCATTTCTGTCGTGCCAGTGCATTGGAAACCATTATCTTTGAACCCAAGTACCCCCTTTCTAGCTCGGGCGTACACTAGTCTTTTATTTTCTTTATTATAGGGCTCCTTCTTTATTTTAAAGACAAAAGCGACTTTTCACTCGTCCCGTCGAATAGATGTTAAAGACCAGGACCGTCGGAGAGGATCCGCGAGGTTTCTTTTCCGCAGCAGCTGCAATTTCCACGGTTTAGCCCGCTCCATATGTGCTTCGTTCTGATCAGGGGTCTTAGAACATGAAGTCCGAGTCTCGCCTTTCTGGGAGAGTCATTTCGTACATAACAAGAAAGGGGAAGCTCCATACTCTCGCTTCCTCTCTTTACCGCAAAACCAGATTCAGCAAAGCCATCGCATTTTATCCCAAGCAAGCCAAGCCTGTGTGCTTCGCGTCTTGACGAGATAGGAGATTTTCCTTCTATTGCTATTACCGATCCAAGATAAAAGGGACGAGGGAGAGGAGCCTGACTTTACCTTTACGAGACTCATAACGATAGTTAAAAGATGGTTTGCCCTATGCTATAGAAGACCTGTTGCTTGCCTATACTAACAAGTGCATGAATTCGCGGATCTTACCTGACTGCACTAAACAAGTACACATCTCGCCTTGGAACAGACGCATACGGGGCTATTATGGCTCCTCGGATAGACTTACACGAGGTAAATTTAACATATATTCTAGGGTAGTAAGACTTAACGGGCGGTTTTCCTCTTTCCGGATGGAAGAAACTCACGAATAAACCACTGTATTCTATCTTATATTTTGCTTCTATTTTGGCACAGTCCTGTCGATCAGAATGAGACTGAGGATAGCCTTCCCTACGCTAAACTTCTGCACCTCCGAGGGACCTTTCCGTCCGCGCCTCTGTCTTCTACTTGAACTGAAAAAACCCGCGACTTCCTTCCGCTCTTCTAATGCGCATGAATTCTTTCACCCCCCTTGTCAGTGATATGTGATTTCCGTTCGCAATAACCTGCTCGCTACTTTGGCTCACTCCTCTCCCCCCCTTTAAATTTAAATACCAGAGTTTTCCTCACAATTTGCTTCGGTCACTCCGAATTGGGCAAGACAGGTAAGTAGTACTCTGAGATTCTACCCGGCCTTTAATTAGATCATTCTATGCGATTACACTGATTGGCTGACTGGCTGACTGACTACACTATCAAGCTCCTTCATTTTATTGCGGAAAAGTAAGGCCTTTTTTCTGTAGTAGTACTGGGCCTGGACTCTGAGGTCAGAGCTTGTGTCTTATCTCTTCTCTAATCTAATTTTTCTCTCCTTTCTAATCTAATTTCTTTCGAAATGGGGTTTATGAAAAAGAAAAGAGATAGGAGATAAGTTTGACCCATGCAATCACCGGACCCTCCTTTGGCAGCGGTTAGGGAGAGAAGTTCACCATAAGTGGAAAATGAAAACCTATCATTAAGCATTCAATCATCAAAGCACGCGACATAAAGAAATGCTCAGGAAATCCAGAAAAAAAAGAGGAAGGCATATCTTCCTTCTCTTCCTTATTAATCGAAAGCATCTATTCTATAGTAAGAAAAGAAAGGAGTCGCCGAGGAAGGTTCAAACTAAGAAGAAGTGGACGTGGCGGACGGGGCCGCTGTGGGAATAGCAGTAAAGGATAAAAAAGGAGATTGGGAATCTTGCCCTGATGGTAGAAAGGGGGTCGCCAAAAAGAGCGTTCATCAAAGGAGAAGACACATTGGAAAAGCAAAGGCAGGACTTGAGTTAGAGTCAAGTCACATGTCTACTTTTTCGGGCAATTTCGCGCCAAGTTGGAAAAGCGCCCAATCCAGCCTTTCAAGCAAGACAGGCTGGCTTATAGACTCAAAAAGAATATACAGGATAGGTCTAGTGGGCTTTCAACCAAAAAAGGACTTCTACAACCTAAGACTCTATGCACCAAAAATCTCTCTCAACGGCATTCGACTTCCGGAAGAAGCTTTTCTTTTACGGGGCTTAGCGCCTTAGTTCGGATGCTAATTCAAAAGGGCTAGCTGCCCTGATGATAGCCTCATTCCATCTCTAATGTTGGCAATTCCAATATGAGCTTCTGACTTGCTATATGTCCGCAGTTGCAATATGTCTACTTGAAAGATCCAGCTTGACAAAACAGCTTCGTACAGTAAATGACTGGACTTATCGACGAACTGGACCGGAGAGATAAGATAGGCCCAACTAACCAAAGGAAGTTCACCTATGGCTACCTCTCCCCTACTAAAATGAAAGCAGTGAATCGGTGATCAACACCAACAGTACTTTTACAAGGCTTTCTGTTCCAAAACCAAAAGACTGACTCAGAGGGCGTTTGTGAGTAAAGGAGCATTCCTGCCGCGTATCTATAATTAGATATTATATGAGGTAAATACACTTCTACTCTTCTGGTTAAATGCTAATTCAAAGGATTAGCTTTCCTACCAACAGCAACGGGAAGCTTCTCAACCTGCATACGTCCTCCGGCTATAGCCCGCACATTACTCAATATGCAAGACTGGCTCTCTACCAAAACGGGCATATGTCCATTCCTACCCTTATTATATTATTTAAGGAATCTTATCTCCTCACCATCTAGCACACTTGCTACATGCGACCCCGTATTCTTGCTTGCTTCATCCGGATAGGTCGTTCAGAAAACAAGGAATATGCATTTTTTTTTTCTTTATCTGCTACCTGCGCGCAATCCCCTCATAGCAGTCTTGCCTCTTCAAACACTAAATTACTGGAGCACCAGGTTTAACGCTTTTAGTCTTTTTTTATGGTACGGACAGACATAAAAGGACAATAGACAATCTTAACAAATTTGAGAGACGAACCCTTAAGGTTGGTGAAAAGTGTGAACGCTTTTGTGCCATCCACGCAACAAACAAGGGACCCTACTAAAAGATTGGGGGTGCCGCCCCCCGTCCCGGGTTTCAAAGGAAATGGGCTGAGTAAATAAACATACGAGGCTTGCTCGGGGCATAAGCCTGATACTCCCGCGCGGTATCACTTAACTGAGATTTAGGGAAAAAAGCTCAACAAGAAGTGACCCCCTACAATTGACTTTTTGATAAAAAACCTATTCTATCTTATTCTTCTTAATTAAAATGTATATGCTTATGTTCTTATAATAGGACTTCCATTTCAATCAGAGTAGTTGGTTTTGCGTAATAGCATTATGGAATTCCAGTTGAAGAAGGGTCAACTGCTAGCTCACTTATCCACTTACGTACACTCGCTCTTTGAGCAGAGGCTTTTTGCATTGAATATGAAATGAGGATTAGTCTTACGTGACTTATATTCCTACGTCTCATCCGGTAAACTTACATCCTCAGATTAAGGCTGCTTCTTGGAATTATTCAGTTAGGGAGGGATCATTGCGCCCACCAAAGCTAGCTTTCTACCGGGCCAAGATTGTACTATAGATAAGATCTGTCTTGTAGAAGTATAGTAAGTAAAGGAGGAGACAGTAGGTGTTTCAAATGGTTTAAACCACTTGATCAGGCTAAAGAGACTTTGTGCTAGGGACGCGGTCTAAGAGAATCTTTTTTTTTTTATTATTAAGCAAAGAATACACTTGGGCTCCAACTTGAAACGATGTATTGAACACCCTCTTGGGGTAAAACGGGTCGAAAAAGAGAACGAAAGACTTTATCTGTGTGTCATGCCAGCGTTTATATAGGAGCGGCTTCGCTAAGAAGTAAGTTTCTGACTTCATTCCCAAAGAGCCTAAGAAAGAGGCTGAGGGTTCAAAGCCAGCCTAGGCATATGGTTGCGCTTTTTTCCTACCTTTCTGAATGAACTGCTATAATAAGAGGATTACCGCGTATATAAGACTAATATAGATTTGCGCTTCACAAAGGATTCCTATCAAAAGAAGTCAGAACAAGCTTAGCTTCTGTCTTTTCCTATGCTGTGAGTAGGTGACTAAAGTAAGAAGCTTCCTTGAAGAGAGCTTTCTCAAGCGCTCATTCAAATCTTGGGACAGTTGGCGCTAGCCCGATCAAGCAATATCACCTGAATTATGATATTAGAAGGGATAACCGCTCAAATGAACTGCGGCAGAGAAAAGCTTATGTTGGTGCGTGGTAATGTTAAAAATTTGGAAAGGACATTAGTCAAACTGCTACTGAAATTCATTCCACTGTTTTAGTACGGGTAGGGGAATGCTATGCCACATGCTTCTAGTTATAGAGGCTACTTTCATCATCTTTGATTTGTGAACCCAAGCATTGACTCTAAAAGCAAAAGATGACCTTTGACCTTTTGACTTTTCCAGAGATTCCTTCTGCTTTTCGAGGTTCTTTTTGAATATAAATTAATTAATCTTAATATAAAGATTACGATCTTAGTAAAAGCTCATTCAATTAGAGTTAGAGTTTCGGCCTAAAAACTGTTTAGCCTTTTCTTCACGAATAAGCATGTATAATTAAAATAGGTAGGAGTGGCGGCAGAATTCATTCCTGATGTCGAGATTGTTGAAGTTTTAGTAACTTTGACTTTTCTTTTAAGATATGTTATTGGGAACAAATCCTTATTCTAATACATTCGAATACAGGGTCCAGCCCTTTCTTTCTAGTTCGCGGACTTTAGAACTTCTCGCATTCAGACCTATTATAAAGAAAAGGATAGCGGTTTCTCCTGTAACAATGTAAAGTAGAAAGGTCTAAAAGATCTTAATTCGAAAGTAAAGAATAGGCAGGAACCCGCCTTATCTAATTTACTCAAGCGACCTAAGCCTAAGATAAGATTGATTCCCTTTACTCTCACTATTGTTCGATTCATCCCTCTTCTGAATTAGCCAAGTAGGTAAACCAACTCCTTTCTTTTCTTATAAATCTTAGGAATGACTTTACCGATTTCATGGCCCACTTTAACCAGGTTGACTCTCTCTTAATAGGTGTAAAGAGGTCTACTCCCATCATAACATAAATAAGGCTCGCCTCTCATTTTTTCTGACTTGAGTGAAGGTCTTCAATCAAAGGGCAGCGTAAGTCAGTCCGGTCCTTGTCCAATTTTATCTCCTGCTTAAATAAAAATTTTCAAATTAAAATCGTACGTCGATTTGAAGATTATGAACAATCTCGCTTGTCCTCTTCCTCTGGTAACTAACCGGAATAAGGAAACTAACCGGGGCGGGGCTCGGCTATCTAACTAATTAGGGCTCGTTCTGAGATTAGGCATTTACTGTCTCAAGGATTTTTTGAGATCTTTTATGCCCACTTCTAAGAGGGCTCGATGGAATCGTAAAAAAAAGTATCCCCACAACTTAAACCCTTTTGTCTAAAATTTTAGCTTGGAAAGGGTACACCAGAATCGGTCGAGTGGTCTATAGATTCATATATAGGTTTGAGCTTAGCCAGGTGCTTCGGTCGGCTCTAGCTGCCAGGAAGGCTTTCTCCAAATAAACTCGACCCTTGATTCCTATTTCATAACTAATTGACGAGATCAGGATTAAATGACTTACATCTTTTTCTTTGGGGGCTTTACTGTGATCGAAGACAGACTTAGCCCCTTTGCTTGAGTTCTCATTCCTAGCCGGCGGATTGTACGAAATGTTTTCATGTTTTTGTATGAAAATAGAAGCTCTAAGTTTTCCGGGAAGGGCCCTTTTTGATTGGCTATAAAATTTCATAATGAAAGAGAAGATAGAAGATCCGTAGCTAGATCCTTGAACAAGACTTCCCTTCTACGTTATAGCTTGCTTATAGCAGAACTTGCATTTGATCTTTTACATAATATAAGCTCGGTCCGAGATTAAGAAGAAAAAGTGGGAGTTGAGCTTGGTTTTTGCCGTTTTCTACCCTATCTTATAGGGCACACGTACAGGCTAATCACTCTAAGTCCTCCGTTGAGCGACGAACACTCTTGGAAGTTTACTGGAAAGAACGCCAGCGAGAGGGAGAATGGAGCAAAAGCGCACCGGCGCAAGGCAGCTTCTCGTTCAAAGCTCGTGGAAAATGGAAAATCTAGTACGTTGGGACCTCGACGTGGACACGAAGCTGACCAATTGCTCCAATGGGGGCTCGTTGAACTTTCAGTCTCGGCCGGGGCTCTAAATTAAGGCGCATCATTTGTGAAGATATAGGTTGGGTGGCTCAGGGGGCTTGTCCCAGCTGGATGTCCGAATAAGGCGCTCTTTACTTTGACTTTAAGTTTACGCTTGACTAAAGGGATTCCACGAGGACTGCCTGCCCGAGAACGAAGTAACGAATCCGAGTGCATCGCTTTCTTGTGCCCCGAACGAAGGTACTTATTCTGATTCGTCATTTCCGGGATACGGCCTGACAGGAGAGAGAGGAACGAAGAAATTCTAGATGTAGGTTAAGGTTCACGAAGGGACACTCGGAGATTAAGACTAGCCTTTAGCGAGTAGAGGTCCGGAATAACTCACTAAGAGGGAGATTGAGAATCCTAGCACACGCGAAAGAGAAGAATGAGACGAAAGCCTGTACTTTCCGAAAGCTACGAACGCAGATACAGCAAAGCTCCCTCTTTACTTCTTTATGCTTCCTTTTTCCAACTAAAGTCTCCTCCCAGCATAGCTCAAGAATCATCCTACCAAAAGGAGACTCTCAGTCAAATCTGAAGATTCTATGCCAATAAAGATAGGTAATCCCGGAGCCTGGCACTCAGTCTTTCTCTTTCTTTTATAAGGAGCTCGTTCTGATTCTACGTGAGTTAAGGAGATCGGCGAAAGAGGGGCGGAGATTTTGACTACTGGTCTAAAGTCGTACTCTGCTCTTGCCAAGCTTTGTATACCAGAAGAAGGAGCACAAAAGATGAAGTCAAAGTCCATTCCCCGGACGCAAGCAGTTAACGTTATCTTCCCTTTCGTTTTATGATTCTTGCCTAAACTCATTCTTCCGTTTAGGCTTGTTCCCTGCTTCAACTGCTCTGACCGATGTCCAATGCTGCTCTACCAATCAACAGAAAGAAGAAGTGGCTCCTCCCTTGACTATCTGAAGGAGAGGAAAGTGTTTTCAATAGAAGTAAGTCATTACTTACCCAAAGACGCTCTTTGACCCGAAATGGCCCAGTTCTTTTCTTCTTCGTGAGCCTAAGCATGAAGTTGCAGCCTGTGCCGAGTTAGCCTCTGACTTCTTTAACCAACTTGAATTTAAGAAATCAATTTCAAGGCAATTCCTCAGATTGAAGACGAAAATGAGACGAAAGCCGATGAAAGTAGATTAAGCCAGACTCCATACCTTGCTCATTCAGAGGAAAGGGATCCACTAAAGTCAAGAAAAAAGCCCATTTTGCGCCGCAATCTAGTGTTCAAAAGGAAACACCCACAGGGGTGTTGAAGAAAGCTTTTATGTAGTGGAAAGGGCAAATGCCATGATTCCTTATAAATGACAATTGGAATGCCCTTCTGTTTTAGAATATTATGCCTAGATATATAGACAGGATAGCTTTTCCGACTGACCGACGGCTAACTAAGCTAGTGAGCTAATCTCGTTTCATAGGCTTACCACAATCCTACTTACTGACTTTTTATCCGGAATGCACTTGAGTATCGCAGGAAGAGTGCCCTGGCTTTGGGCTGCTCTGTTCGAATAATGTGGTTTCTTGGGCTTAAGGAGGATTCTAAGGCTGAGGCTAGGCAGTGCGATAAAGAAAGAAAATAAAGAAGGTTCATACCTAGGGAGGAGTCCAAGACCCACGGTCACTGGCGGGGTTTCTCGCTTAGCTAGAACAGAAAGAATATAATATAGTGAGAGGAGTGGACGAGGAGGCTCGACTAAGCAGTAGAGAGGCCATTTGTCTCACTTTTATTGCCTGATTGTCGCAAATCCTTACTGAATTCGGGTTAGTAACCAAAAAGACGAGATTCTTTCATTTTTCAGTGGCATTTTTCTCCATGATCGGCTAAAGCTGCTGCTTGTTCATCGGCATCTTATATTGGAACATCTTTGATTGTGTCTGCTTAGTCTATTGGATCTTCGATGTCTGTAGGAAACGAAAGTAAGCTGCGCTTTTCTGTTGATAAGTACCAAACCCTTAATAGCCCTCTCAAGGAGCCCTCAGAAGTAACTACACCAGTAGAGTAGTATGCCTAGTATTTGTCAAAGCCTTCAATGTCATAAGTACTCATAAACTCTTTCTCTTTAGTCAGAGGCCTTAGAAGTAAGGGTGTGCATAATCTGGATAACTTGGCTTGCCCGGGCCTTCCCACTACCTATCTAATTCATATGCGAACCTACTTCTGCATCTTCGCCCGCTTCGCCTGGTCGAGCTATAAATTAGTCGAGCCATTTAATATCCTCTCCCTTAAGGTCGAGTCATTTTGTACCTTAACAGTTGAGTGCTCATAAATGCCTTATTTACTTCCGCGCACTCCCTTGAAAAGCTCTTTCCAATCCCTAGTGCTCGCATTCTGCGGAATCCTCACAAATTGGTGGATGATTGGGCCCTACAGTTCTTTTACTAAAATATTCTAACTAAGTGGCTATGTATCTGGAGCTGTATCTATATAATCTAGCGCGATATGGATCTCCTAAAAGATGGTTATAGCAATGGAAGTCTTTTGAAATTAGAATTCGAGTAGAAATCTATTTCTTATTACAATACAAGGGCCTCCTCGAAACGTCTTCTTCCTTTTCCAATTCCAAACAACAGCTGCTTTGACCCGAAGCGAGAAACGAAGGAAGGAAGGGTCCCTGCTTTCTAATTCTTTATAATTCCCACACCTTAAAAGGATTATATGCTTATTCTGTTTTCACCTTCGAAGTTGCAAAAATGTAGTTCCTTTATCAAATAAGTACAAGGGCAGCCGAGGGCAAAAGACGACCACACTTACTAGTCATTATGCGCGCCAAAGTAGTACAAAATAGCCGGTCTCATGATGGGATGAATTCGTTTTTTGGTCAACTTAACTTCATAGACCAAACATCAATTATTGAATGCAAGGTTTTTCCCTAAACTCCGCGATTTTCAATACCTTTAGCTTAGAACAAGGCTTTTGCACTAGCCCAAAAGAGACATAGAAAGTAGGAGTTTTTACGTTATTTCTTTTCAAAAACAGATAAAGAAGCTTTTAATGAAAAAAGACTGAGTTGGCGTCATTTCACGTGAATTAATAAGGTATATATATGGGTGTGATGGATTTCACGCCAGCTTTCGAACAGTTCGGAAAGAGAACTGGAAAGTGAAACCTTATAGAAAGTTAGATCTTTCTTAAACTTAAAATATAGTTGTGATTTGAACAATATTGCACGAAATAAAGTGACTACTTACGTGCTTTACTAAGATTGTTAATAAAATAAACAAAAAGCGCATCGATAGGCCAATCTTCCTGTTTCATTGAGTTCCTGCCTTGAACTACCTTCTTTTTTTTCGGGTGGGAAATCACTGCAAAGGCAGATTGCAATTTAAATATGGAATTGAAAGTAGAATAGGTTCTTTATATCGACTCATATATGAAAGATGGGATGGGAACTCTCTCCGTAATGAGTTCTCATCTATGTCCGTGTCTAAGAATCGAGTGGCATTAATGGTAGGGAGCAAGCATTCGCTTGTTAGAACTATATAAGCGAGAGTAAACTTCATTAGAGTATCGAGCTGGCTTGTTAAAGGGAAACTTAAAATGCTTAAGGCCGGTTCAAGTTTAGTAATAGATTTTCCAAATGATCCCTTTGAAATAAGATCGTCACTAAGTTGTGAGCTTATAACATTAGAATTACAACTATGGATGTTGTTACAACCGAAGAGGTAAGACTCTTTGCTTGCTAGAAGAATAGCTTGCTTGGGTTCTTTAGACCTCTGACTTCTCAGGCTTATAAATTACACTTAGACAGCTCTCTTGTTGAAAAGAAAGACCTTGGGTAAAGTGGAGTACGACTCCTGTTCCCGCGCCTGCTCGATAGAAATGCGCTTGGTTAGCCCACGCATGCTGCCACAGCTACCTACTGCCTTAGGAAGTGTTCTTATCTTGCTCCCGATTTTCTCTTTATATAGTCTAGTGGCGTAGCAAGTTTAGATAACGAACATATATAAAGCCGGAGAGACTAGAGTCATAACAATAAAATGGATTCCCGAAACTATATAATATATAAGACCTTAGCGGGATGATCCTGTTTAAAACAAAGGCGCTTTACTAAAAAATAAGATAGTATATAATAAGCAAACACTTCATAAGAAAGTAAAGAGGATAGAAGGCTTACACTTACACAAGAGAGTCCTTTTCATCAGCAGCTTCAGAGCTGTGTGCATTGTTGGATTAGATAGAAGAGTTCATTCCTACTACCCCCATTCCATAGGGTCATCATATCATTACTTTACTGTCGACTCGACTTTAAAGGATAAGCCTTCTATCCTCTAAGTTCTATACTTCTATTCCCATGAGGGGCTTGCTTACCGGTCTTAACTATTAGAAAAAGCCAAACTATACTGTTGATAGTCTACCACCAGCCTTACAACAAGGGCAAGGGCTGACTGAGCGGACTCTAACGAGTAGAAAAGATCCCGCCTAAATGGGAATACATCCGCAAAGTCCTCTAGAGCTTCTACTGATCCTGATGATCCTGAGTAAAGAGAGAACTCTTATATATACTCTATTGTATTACTTACTATATTTTTCCGTTTGTGTTATTATTTCAATATCATTAGGGTTGAATTGCCCTTTCTAAATATAAGAAAAAGCGGTATCCAGTTGTTTCCTTTATTAAAAGACGAGAAGAAAGCAGTGTTCGTGTGAACCGAGATTTCAAAAAAGGGAGGAGTTGATGAAAGAGTAGAGTAGTAGCTTCGGAAAAAGAATCCTAGATTCGGATTAGAAGGTCCTCAAGAGGATCCCATATGAAAAACTTTTCTTTGTACCTAGATATGAGTGCCAGTTTCCTTCGAGCGACTGTAGTAGTTTACTTTAGAAATAGGGTAGGCTGTTGACGAATGGAAGACATGAAATCTCTTCCTCATATACAGAACTGTAGAGGTCAAGTAGTAAGGCAGTAAGTATACTAAAGTCCTAATTTTTTCTTTTGTTTTTGACATTGTATATAGTGTAATATATCGCGTTCGAAAGCACTTTGTTATGTCAATTCTACTTCAAATCTCGTGGAAAGAATGCATGAACGTCAAGTATTGTTGTAAAGGATCACCTACTCTTTTTTATAGGTGGTATCAGTTTGCGCAAGGTGTTTGCAAAAACTTCTTTTTAAAATGATGTAGAATAGCGCGATACATTAGTCCGCTTGATCGGTTGTTGAATATGCTGGGGCCTTCCCTCATATTTTCGCACCAGTCACTTGCTTGTCTCGCCCTATTACTTCCAAATCAAAATGGAAGACAGAGAATCTCGTCTGCTCTCTTTCAGAGTCCTCGTCTTAGTCATCAAAAAAAGAAAGAAAAAGCCAGAGTCTAATCCTTAGCAATGAGGCAGCTTGGGACTTTAAGAGCTGTATGTGGGTAGGAGCTCTCCTATTAGAGATAGAGCAGGTTCCACGATTGAGTGGTCAGTCAAGTGGGTCTCCAAGGGATAGAACTCCCAGTTTGACAGTTTGAAATCTTAACCGCGCAAGAAAGAAATATAGTAAATAATAACAATGCTAGCAAAGTAGTAGGGCTCATAAAGCCAAATATCGCCCATGAGCCCCTGTTCGAGCATATAAAGAACCTCTTACGTCTGATTTCTAATTAAAGAAGACCCTTTCACTACCTGTTGTTCCTATAAGTAAAGTGAGTAGGTTCACCCTGTAAAGGAGCAGAAGATATGGAGTAGCATAGGTATCCCTTGTTTTGGGTTATCCCTTTGTTGCATGGATGAATCAGAAGCAAAAATCAAAAGGATCTTTAATAGTCTTCATCACTGTGTTTTGGTCGCCTTTGCTTGGATTATATCTCATATCTATATGAAATATAAGACTTTCTTAAAAACTTGAATCTGCACCCGAAGTATAAAAATCTCTGTGCGTATGTGTGACTTTGTTTTTACTTGCTGATGCACATTTGATCATGCGTTAGATCCTGTTAACTAACTCTTTATTACATTAACTGCGTATTCAACCTATGAAACTAACTATAGATTCCAACTCGCGCCCCTAACTTAGAATGCTTGACTAAGGTTCGTTGAGCCAGAGCATAACGTTGAACAAGAGCTATAACGCTTTGCATATCCGCAGCAAGAGAACATTTGCAGAGACATGTCCCTTGCATATTAAGTGTTTGAAAAGTTCAAAGTTATAAGTGCATATTTTACTAACTAAAGGGACTTTTGACTAAGAAAGGGAGTATCCTCGTCCTGAAAGAACTTGTTGCGAAGACAGAAAAACAATGAAAGCTGGACAAGATCAAGAGAAAAGGCACGAAAGCGTGTCGAGTAAAAGATGTAAGAAGGAAACTTGTGTGATTGATACGTCCGTCCAGGATAGGACGCAGAGGCGCGAAGCCACAAAATAAAGGATCCGTAATCATATATTAAATATATAAAAGAAACCCCACGAAACTACGGAACTGGAGGATCAGTCTCTATTTAATGCTTTTCTGTTAAGTCACATCTCACGATAGACCTAGATCGAAAGATAGATCATAGATATAGGTGGAAGACCCACCCTTCACTCCAGTCATCACTTGCTTCCTCCCTTTCTCGAACACCCAAACTATCTTACCACGCTTGCAGAGTAGCTTTCCTCTCCGAAAGGTCGACTCTTTCCTTAGAGCTCTTGAGCTTTTCACTCGCTCGTCGAGAGCGGGATTACAAAATACAAGGAAGAAGAAATGGTTCATCCGTCAATGAAAAATGAAAGAATCGATCAACGGGAAAAGAATTTGTACTGGACAACCAAAGCTATGCAACCAACACAGCTTTACACATCGGTACGTTGCTCACTATGCGTGCTTGGACTTCGCCAACAAAGGCTTAGCTTCCTTTCCTGTTAGTTGAGGTCTTTCAGAACATAAGTTTGACTCGCGCCCCTTATCTTGTGTTGAGTCGTTTCACACCTCGCCTGCTGTCCAATCTTGGTTCTGAGTCTTGTCCTAGCCCTTTCCTTTCTAAGAACCTTTCTAAGAAGAGAAAGAAAGAACACTTTACTATATCTTCAACTATATCTATGATTTGATCTATCTATATGTGGGACTTCTCTCTCCATCATCGGCTTCAACCTCACCAGGATGAGGAAATCCTTCTCCTGGCGCTACTGTTGCCTTCCCGCCTTAGGCTTCTCTTCGTAAGAGTTTTCCTTGAACTTGAACGTAGGTTCTCGATTGTCTAAGGAAAGATTCCCATTTAGATATATTTGTAGCGGAGCCTCTGTACTCAACATCAGGCAAAACCTTCACTTCATTCTACCAAAAAGCCCAGATTATCTATCTAAATGATAGAGAACGGTGTGAAACGCGGTGAGCAAGTATGCAGGATATGAAGAGAGCAAGCAATTATGTTAGTAGTTTATCATATAAATTCCATCGTGAGTTATTCTCTCTGGTGGAGTTCCTTCTGGACGGGCTTACCGCCTGTCTTATCTTCTTCAAACATCATAAACTTTTTCTTGGTCTAATAAAGAAGATGAAGCACAGCACTGCTTCTTCTAAAGCAGCTTCCGCATTGGCAGCTTTTCTAGCCTCGATCGGAAAATATGCGTCTATTGAACCGCCTTCCCCCGTTGGATATTCTACGTAATTGTGATCAGATCCCATTTACATAGAGCAGGAGGCAACAACCCTTCGAAGGGCTTTCATTACATTTATTAAAGGTCCTTTGGGCTTTTTCTATACCAGATGCATGTCTCGTCTTATCTGTGCATGTGTAGATAGGGAGTTCCTTTGGATCATCCGCAGTAACCTCCGCTTTAGCTTCTACCTCTTCATTGGCCCCTTTCTATCTTTGGTCGGAGGAACTTCGGTTTAATCTGAAACCAGAACTTCTTTAATTCCAACCGCTTCTTCCTCTGTTTCAGCGGCACCCTGTACTTGTTTTCAATTGTCTCACAAGCTCGAAACAAACTTAATTTTATAAAGGCTCGGTGCAGCTTTCTTTCTTGGGTTATTGAGTTACTTCTTTTCCTCATTTGATTTGTCAAGGAGATGCACTCAATAACTATGCTTATTGCGTAGCTTAGGGATTAGCATTTCAAGTTTGAATATCTGTGGAAAGGATATTCTTTTGGGGTATGAAAGTTGTAATATTATTCCAATGTATATGTGGCTTGTTGTACCTTTTCTATCTACTGCAACTGAAACGTTTGTCTCTAATGCTACTGCTCTGCATTCGTATCAAACGTCAATGTCTTTTATGCGCCTGATCCATCTGACGTATCCGCTTTAGCGGTTGACGACTCCCTTACGTCTTTATAAAGTTCCGATATTATATCTTAGCTTGATTTCAATATAAGACTGCGATTCCAATTAGGTGGTAAGTTTTACATTAAAATAGAAAACCTTTAGTCGCCGAAGCGCCCTATGTTCCCGCCCATACTACGGATCTTTCTTCTATTTCTGCAAGCTACTTGTTCTAATTCTAAGAAGCCCTTTGAAGATGGGTGTTAGATGACAGACATTAGCAAGAGTTAGTGAGATCCTTTTATATAGACTTATGTATAGAAGGAAGTGAAGCACGCTGTGATGAACGTATCCGACTTAATCAGTAAAAGTCATTGTAGAAGACGGGGTTAATGGTTCAATAAGCTGACTAAGCCGTATCCACAGTATAGGATGTCTCTGCTGCTGAATTAATTTATCTTCTTTCAATCCCTATAGTAATATGGAATGTACTTACCCGTGGAAGCATTCTAATTTGCTCGCGCCTTAGGATGCTAGTCTCGTAGTGTACTTCTGTGTTTGTAGCGATGCCGCTCCTTGATGCATCATAAGAAACATCATTTACAGCTTTTTTTTCTTAAAATTAAAGGTCTCTGAGAACGTTTGTGATTTCGGAGGGTAAAGCATTGGAGGAGTCTCGGATCGTTTCGAATACCGCTTTGCCGTGGAAGTTCCATTTTAAGATATTTCTGCACCTTTTGCGGGGGGAGATACTTTAAACAAGTGAACTGTGATTTATGCTTTCTCGAGAACGCACCAAGATGAATCACGTCCTGGGACGGTTGTTGCTAGTGGGTGGGTCATATCATTGGGCGGATAGACAGGGCAGCAAGTCCCGCTTCTTTATTCTAAAAGAGACATACGAATGCACTTTTTTTTATGTAAGAGGAGAAGCCCCCATTTAGGGGAAAAATCGAGTGAAGTGCGCTTGCTGAGTTCTTAAGTCTTATCACGACGAAATAAAAGCGTGTTGGCAAAGAAGCATAGGCAGATGAAGAAGCTGCCAAATAGCTTGAGTGGACTATTGCTAATAAAAAGGAATTTACTAGAGGAATTGGTCTTCCTGCTCTTTATTATAGTATGTGACTAAGCTTTCTTTAATGGGCGACCAGGTGCGCTTATTAGCACCAATCTCCTTATACCTTGTGGCCCGCAAGAGCTTACATAAAGCTACATAAAGCACAGGGTTAAAAGCAGGACGTATTAGCTGAGGAAGCACTTGGAATACTTGAAATGAGTTGATCATTAGCCGTTGCGAACACCAGGAGAGTTACGAGTCCCCCGCCACTTGGGTTGGTTTTGGAAGAAGGCAAGGGAGGAAGAAAGGCAGAGCCCTGGAAAGTTCACTTACCAATGGACCCCTCCTATTCATATTACTAGACTCTTTCTTGCGATCAAGGTCGAGTACTCTTCTTAGGGAAAGAAAGGGTAGAATTCTAAAATGAGGGCGCTTGCGCCTCTACGGGTTGGCATAAGAGAGCGGGTGCTTCTTGGACAGCTAGCCGTGGAAAAAAAAAAGAACGTTTGGCATGACTTATAGGTAAGATAAACCCTTTCTCTTAGATCTTTGCTAGGAAGTAAACTCGCTGCCTCTTCCGAGCCAACTTATGTTGTCTCGACGAATACTTTCGTACTTTCGACCTGCCATTATTAGATCAGATTTCTCCTTTTCTATACTATAACATCTGGATCTCACCTCTAAGAGGAGATCGAGGATTTCATAGGCGGGAATACATTAATCAAGTGAAATACGCCTCCTGCTTCCGCTAGAAAGACTGAAACCTTTTTGTTTACAGATTGCTAGAACCTGCCCTTACTCTGACCATTGAATGCGCCACTTTAGGTGGCATTTGATGTCAAAGCCTGAACTCCAACCCTGGGCCACCCTTGGTTATAGAAACCTTACCTCACCATGCTACACTAGGGGGTGAACTTGCGCACTTGCCGACTTCTTAAGAGCTATTTCCAACGAAATGCTGTGAGAAGGGTTGGTCGCGCGGAACAGGTACAGTAGAAACGTCAACCAAGTAGAGAATGAGTCCCTCCACTGAAGGTGGGTAAGGTAAACCCGTTTAAAATAAGACTATACGCGCTATTTGCGTTATTTGGGGGTGGAATTGGGGCAGGGAACCTTATCGTATTTGATCACGTGCGGGTAGAATGTAGCCATCTCTTAGCCAGAAGTTCCTTATTTTGTTTTGTGTCAGCACGACATATTTTTTTTTTTTTTTTTTGAAGCCTAAGATCATTTTAATGCGAGATATTACTTAATTTCTCTTTTCAATTATACGCGAGTACTCATACTTATATAT
>VHZZ01032201.1:1197-13263 GCA_009801015.1 Silene noctiflora
TGAGGACTTGGAAGACCGGCTTAGAACTAGATCACATAAATAGAAGTCTTCAGTTGTAACTTTAATTCCGCCGTTTTTAGTTCTATGAGAATTTTAAATTGTAACAAACTTTATGATTTAATTAAAGTATCTTGGTTTGCTTATCTTTGTTATTCACTACCTCGGGGAACCGAGATGGTAACAGTCTAATTTATTCAGGAATGTCTTTCTAAAGGCTCTTGAATAAATGGGGGTATTACACTTACCCTCGAAACGACGATCGCAGTGATATCAAAAGCCCCAAAATACGATGAACGAACGCCTTGATTTCAGAGCAAAAAGGGAGAGTAGATCTAGTTTTTGTTGAACGATGTGAAAGTTTGTAAAGTAAAAGTAAAAACTGCTTTGAAGCTGCGTTGATAATATAAAATAACTTCTCCCCTTTTACTTTAAATCAAACCGGGTAAAACCCGTAACTCGAAGCTACTCGATCGAGTAACTAACATACTCGATCGAGTACGGCCTACTCGATCGAGTTGGTTCAACTCGGTCGAGTACCCAACGAGCAGAACACTGTTAGACTCTGATTCATACTTACTCGACAGGGTACCCTCTACTCGACAAAGTACTCAAAGRTCATCAAACACGGTGTATTACAGTCTTCCCTTCTTAAAAACGAACTTCGTCCCCGAAGTTCAAACCCAGACCGAAAACAAAGTTCCACATAAGCAAAACCACACAACCAACTATCTATAACTCAACATAAAAATCAAAACACGACACTAGCGAACCGAAAACATGCTTAAGACTCGACCAAAACTGCACAAAACCTATGTAAAACTCATGCGATCATCTCCTACCCCCCCTTAAAGAAACAAGGTTACGTCCCCGTAACCAAACATACCTGCTCAAAAAGATGAGGATAGCGCTCCTTCATGGCATCTTCTGCCTCCCAAGTCGCTTCCTCCACATTGTGGTTAGACCACAACACCTTAATCAACACCGTCTCCCCATTCCTAGTCTTGCGAACTTTGCGATCCAAGACTTCCTTAGGCACCTCCACATAGGTTAAGGACTCATCCAAATCGATGTTCTAAACTTCTAGCACATGAGAAGGATCTCTCACATACTTCCGGAGTTGAGACACATGAAAGACATTATGCAATCGATCCAAAGCTGGTGGTAAAGCTAAACGATATGTAACTTCACCCACCCGATCCAAGATCTCATACGGGCCAATGAACTTCTGGCTTAACTTCCCTTTCTTACCGAACCTCATCACCCCACGTATGGGTGATATATTTAACAACACCTTATCCCCAACTTGGAACTCAATATCCCAACGATGCAAGTCTGCATAACTATTTTGTCGATCCTGAGCCGCTTTCATCTTTTGCCGGATTAGCCTCACTTGTTCAACCATATCCTGAACCATCTGTGGTCCTAAAACCACTGTCTCAGCGCTGTCATCCCAACAAATTGGGATCCTACACCTCTTCCCATATAAAGCCTCGAAAGGTGTCATCCCAATACACGTATGGTGGTTGTTGGTATAACAAAACTCGATCAAATCCAACCTGTCTTCCCAACTACCACCGAATTCCATCACACAAGCCCTTAACATATCCTCCAAAGTCTTGATCGTCCTCTCTGTCTTCCTATCTGTCGCAGGATGGAAGGTTGTACTCATCTTTAGTGTAGTACCCATCAACTCCTGCAACTCTTGACAAAATTGGGAAATAAATCTCGCATCCCAATCGGACACAATATCCTTTGGTACTCCATGTAACCGCAGCACATTCTTCCTATACCCGTTGGCTAACTGTAGCTTGCTCCAAGTATCCTTCATTGGAATGAAATGAGCCGACTTCGTCAGTCGATCTACAATCACCCAAATCATATTGTTGCCCTGTTGAGTCCTCTGAAAGCCCACAATGAAATCCATAGAAATAGATTCCCACTTCCATTCTGGTACCTCAAGAGACTAAATCTTACCCTGCGGTCTGCGTTGCTCTCCCTTCACTCGCTGTCAAGTCAAACATCGAGCCACGAACTCTGTTATCTCCTTCTTCATTCCAGACCACCAAAAGGTCTTCTTCGAGTCCTTATATAGCTTATCACCAACCGGATGTACTGAATATGGAGTACAATGCGCCTCAGTCATAATCAACTTCTTCAACTCATTATCCTTAGGAACACACCACCTCCCATCAAATCGAACACTCCCATCAGAATGAATAGAGAACCGGGACACTATCCCCTGCTCCACTCTAGCCCTCCACTCCTAGATCTTAGAATCAAGAACTTGATTGCGCTGAGTATCATCATATAACTCTGGCTCAACTGTCAAATCTCCTCTTGCATCCCCTTTTTGAATCACATGAATCCCCATCTGAGCCACCTCATCCCTCAATCTCATTAAGAACATAGTTGTGCATAAAGAATGCACACTCTTCCTACTCAGTGCATCTGCCACCACATTCGCCTTCCCTTCATGGTATATAATATCCATGTCATAATCCCCAATCAGCTTCATCCACCTTCGTTGTCAAATATTCACCTCCTTCTGAGTGAAGATGTATTTCAGACTCTTATGATCTGAAAACACCTTAAAGGTCGCCCCATACAGATAGTGTCTCCAAATCTTTAAATAAAATACAACTGCACCCAACTCCAGATCATGAGTCGGATAATTCTCCTCGTAAGACTTCAATTTCCTAGAAGCATAGGCAATCACCTTCCCATTCTGCATCAATACACATCCCAACCCATTCTTTGAAGCATCGGTATACACCTCAAAATTCTCACTCCCTTTAGGTAAAGCCAAGACTGGACCTGTAGTCAAACGCTTCTTTAATGTTTGGAACACCGTCTTACAACTATTATCCCAGTTAAACCTATTCTCCTTCCTCATCAACGCTGCCATAGGCCTAGCAATCTTAGAAAAGTCTTTGACAAACCTTCTATAATAGCCAGCCAAACCCAAGAAACTGTGAACCTCTGCTACATTCTTTGGTGCCCCCCAGTTAGACATCCTCGATATCTTGCTAGGATCTACGGACACCCCCTCCTTAGATATCACATGCCCCAGAAAGGCCACCTTCTCTAACCAAAACTCGCACTTGGATAACATAGCATATAACTAGTTATCACGCAAGATTTGMAACACCAATCGTAGATGCTCAACATGCTCTTCCTTAGTCTTGGAATAGACTAAGATATCATCTATAAACACCACTACAAACTGATCCAAGTATTGGCTGAAGACCCAGTTC
The DNA here is from genome assembly GCA_009801015.1 of Silene noctiflora. Lineage (NCBI taxonomy): Eukaryota > Viridiplantae > Streptophyta > Magnoliopsida > Caryophyllales > Caryophyllaceae > Silene > Silene noctiflora. The sequence continues at coordinate 4,452 of VHZZ01032201.1, forward strand.
TTAAGATTCATAGACACCGCTAGTGCATTGATCAACCCAATCAGCATCACCACGAACTCATAGTGACCATACCTCGATCTAAAAGCTGTCTTTGGTATGTCTTCCTCCCGAATCCTCAACTGATGGTATCCCGACCTGAGATCTATCTTATAAAAGACAATTGTTTCACTCAACTAGTCAAAGAGATCATCTATCCTTGGCAACGGATGCTTATTCTTCACCGTGACATGGTTCAGCTCCCTATAATCTATACACAGCCTCAAACTCCCATCTTTCTTCTTCACGAATAGCACTGGTCACCCCAAGGTGATATACTAGGTCGAATGTATCCCTTTTCTGACAGATCATCCAACTACTTCTTCAACTCCTCCAACTCTCTTGGTGTCATCCGGTACGGAGCCTTAGATATATAGGTCCCGTTCCCGGTTTCAACTCCATACTAAAGTCAACGCCTCTCTTCGGCGGCAACCCCGGTATCTCCTCCGGAAAGACATCCTCAAACTCCTCCATAACTGGTATATCTGATGCTCTTATCTCCTCGGTCCGGTTATCCCACACATGACATAGAATCAAAGGACATCCCGTCCGCATATAAGACTTCAAGGTTATGGCTGCAATCAAATTGACTTTGGATTTGACCACAAACCCACGGTAAGACACCCTTAGGCCCCCTCAAAGACACCTTCTTTTTTATGGCAGTCTATTCTAGCTTTGTACTTTCCCAACCAATCCATCCCGACTATCACCTCAAAACCATCCAATGGAAATTCAAACAAGCCAACAAGAAGATCAACTTATCCGATAACCATAGACACTCCCTTAAACAACTTTCCACAAGACACTGACTCCCCAAACGGTATGAAAACCTCATCTTTTACAGACACAAACTCCCTCAAACCCAAAGACTTAGCATGGCTTAATGATACAAAAGAATGCGACGCCCCCGAATCAAACAAAACAAAAGTAGGAACATTATTACCAAGAAAGGTACCCGTGACTACTTGTGCATCCTCCACTGCAGCTTGCTTGTCCATCATGAAAAGTTTACCGCTGCTCTTTTGACTGCCTCCCTGAACTGTACTGGCTGACGCAGTAGACTTGGCAACTGATGCCTGATTGGCATTACCCGCCGGACCCTGGTAGGAACTTGCTCCATTGAGGTTATAACCGCTATTGTGACTCTGACCACCCTGGTTGCTCCATGACCCAGCTGGTCGGTTGCTTACATACTCTAAGCCTGAGATTGCCTCTGAAAGCCCCTTCCAGGTGCACTAGTACACTCATGTCTCTTGTGTCCAACACCACCACAGTTGAAACATGAGATACTCTAGTTAGGACCACCGCTGCGGCCAACACGACCTCCACTGAACCTTGATCTCGACGAATAAGCCTTAGGCTGATTGTGGTTGCCCCGCTTGTAGCTAGCATGGCCACCACCCTCACTCTCGGCCTTCCTCTTTTCCGAGCCCTTCTCCCTAGTTTCCTTGGCCAGATCGACCAATCTCTCAGCTCTCCCATCCCTCTCATAAACTTCTTTCACATCCGAAAGACTCCCCGTCGGCAGCTTCTCCATGATCTTATAAGTCAACCCCTTCTCAAACCGCAGCGCCAGGTTGACCGGTGTCAACCCCATATCCTCAGCGTACCTCGACTTCTCATTAAATTTATCATAGTACTCGGTCACCGACATGCCCTCAGTCATCACAAAAGAATCAAACTCATCCCTCAGCTTACTGCGAATATGCTCCGGAATAAACTCATTCCTCATAGCCCTCTTGAACTCGGACCACGGGATTGCGGTCTCACCTTGCTTCAGGTAACTCTCTAGCGCTCCCTCCTTCACCTTATCCCACCATTCCCAAGCCGAATCCCTTAGGTAGAACGCATCCTATTCTACCTTGAACTCCTCTGGGCAATGCACCACCCCGAGGAATTCTCCATCTCCCGATGCCAATTATCAAGCAAGATTGGCTCACCCGTGCCCAAGTAGGTTCTGGGGTTGAAGCGAGCTATGGTAGTACTCATTTTACCAAAGTCTACCCCCGTCTCCTTCTCCTTCCCGAACCTCTTAAGGGTCTCGGTGAGTGCATCTTGATGCTCGATCATTTTGACAATATCCTCAATGNTCTACCCCCGTCTCCTTCTCCTTCCCGAACCTCTTAAGGGTCTCGGTGAGTGCATCTTGATGCTCGATCATTTTGACAATATCCTCAATGCTCATTTCCTGAGCCTTAACATACGCGGCTGGTCGTTTTGGCGGTATTTATTTGAGCTATAGAAAGGAAATAAACGTAAGCACATAGCCTACGGCTCAAAGCAAAATAATCCGCACAAAAACATACTCGATCGAGTATATACACGCACTCGGTCGAGTAGACCCTACTCGATCGAGTCTCCATCCACTCTGTCGAGTAACTAAACTTCCAGAAGCCAAACAAACTTTGACATAAAACTTACTCGGTCAAGTCAAACACCTACTCGATCAAGTCCCCACTTACTCGACCTAGTAACTATAAAACAGGATCTCTGCTCCAAAATCACAAAAACCTACTCGATCGAGTTACTCCCACTCGGCCGAGTCAGCTCTACTCGATCGAGTTTCCCCCAATCGATCGAGTCATGCTAACACTTTACACTACCCGTATGCTTTACATACAACTTTACTCATACATTAATAGTGCATACACGCATCATATATCATCTTCTATCGACATGCTACTAGTATCATCCAAACATTAACATTAATCATCAAATAACAAGTTTCGCATCACATTACACATACTTATCATCCCCTCCATTCCATTGAACTCAACCACATATCTCATCCTTTATAAATGCATCAAAGATAAACAAGAAACAGATAGCGATCCCAAGACACACCCATTGTAACTGGTGCAAAGTTGAAAGGGCAAGTTCGCGACTTTAGGACGTCTCCCAAGTCTTTACATTAGCTCCTAACAACTCCTACCCGGGTTCATTTTAATTTGACTCCCTATGTTCATTAAATTCATTAGTTACAGGTTCCAAAATCGTTGCCCTGATACCATTTTGTAACACCCCTATATACCAAGGTGCCCTACCAAGACCATCTTACCATATAAAGGTGTTACCATCTAGGATCCCGAGGTATAGTAGATCCAAAGAAACCATTCATAAATGACATTTAACGATTAAAGTTTAAGTGATACAAATCCAAAACCAAAATTCCTCAAAGTGAGGTACAACCGTCTCAAAACAGAATACAAAACCAAAAGTACTGAAGTAAAACTACCATGAGACACAGCGGAAACTAGCTACACGACTCAGTGATGACACCATCCCCAGCAACCCGCGAATTATCCAAGCTATACCCGTCAAACAACTGCTCACCAACCCCGAATGGATCATCACAGATACAAACACATAACGGGGTCAGTTACTGCATAATACAATAAAGCAATCATAATATCACATCACACTCCTCCAACATCACCATGACCATACATCTGACTACACACCAAGTGTGTAGTCCTGCCAGTGGGGACCACAGCCTTTACTACCTAAGCCTCGCTCACATCATAGAGCGTAAAACCCATGATTCTTAATGTGCACATCCCCTTGTGACGGGACCACAAGGGGCGAACATGGGCATGAAGCCATTCCCGCAAATGGACTCCACTCAGCCGAGGGCGCACCTCGCAAACCACATACATCAAACACGACTATAATGTAGGTGTGAATATTATGTAGGTATGAGTGTGAACTTCGAGGACGAAGTTCTTTTTTAAGGAGGGAAGACTGTAATATATGAGATTAGGCTACTCGGCCGAGTACGGGGTACTTGACCGAGTAGGTGGGGTGTTGATTCCGTCAGGCTTCTGGTTGTTGTGAACTCGAGCGAGTGCGTGGGAACTGGATCGAGTTTAGCTTACTCGATCGAGTGCATCTGACTCGGTCGAGTGTCTTATACTCGACCGAGTGCCCAGTTCGGTTACGTTATTTTCCGCGGTTTTGATTATGGTAATTAGAGGAGTATAGGAGGGTGTGTTAAGAAATTCTAAATCTGTTCCTAATCATTTGAACACAGCTTCTCTAATTATCCTAATTATTTCCAAGGCTAGGTTTGATCGATCGTGAGTCTTTGCATCTCATTTTCCGTGTCGATTTTGTCTGTAAGTCTCTAGCATTTTTCTTAGTTGGTTTATGGTTGTTGTAATACCCGTCCCTTAGGTGGACCCGTTGAGTGACCATAGTTGACTTGTGTAACCTTAATCATCAAGACGAAGTCGTTGTTTGGTATTGGACTCGACCTAGTGAGTGACACTCGGTCGAGGGTGGGGCACTCGACCGAGTGCAGTGGACTCGGTCAAGTACTTAGGCACTCGACCGAGTGCATCGGTTACAGCATATTAAAATGTTGCGCATAAGTCACAGTTTTCGAATCATTTCTTATTCTTTTCTTTTCCTTTTTCTCCTCCGCAACCCTAGATCAATACATCTCTCCCTACCACTCATCCCTCACCTTGCTAGAATCTACCTGGGAGACTATCATGGGAATAGAAGTGTATGCCGACTCCGACCTAGTCAACCGATTTTATAACAAGGTAAGTCACTGTCATCATCTGTAGGTTATGGGTTAGGGTTATGATTGTGTGTAATCGAGTCGTATCGTTGTTGTAGGTGTTGATGTCATTGTCCAATGATCATATGTTTGACATGATGATTAATACTATGTGGAATGCGGTACAGGTAGGGTTTCCCTATTCAGTTGTCTATAGAACTATGTATTGTATAATGTGATGATCTTGTGACGCTTATTGTGATATGATTATATGATTGTGACGATGGTTTGATGGCGATGTTGATGGTTGATGTTGGTGTTGGGTGTGGTCGAGATTGTGATTGTTATTGGGATTTGTGAGCCATTGTGAGAGGTGGTCTCACCCCCAATGTTCGCCTCCTGCGTTCTGTCCGCGCAGGAGGGATATCCACATTAAGGGACTTGGGTATTGTGGGTGGTTAGGTGGAGTGGATGCGGTCCTCCACTGGCAGGGCTACACACTTCGGTATGTAGTTGGTTACTTGATGTGTGGTGTGATGATGGTGGTGGTGACGGTGTGGTGATCACTATCAGTTGTTTACATTTTTATGCTTTTATATTGTTGTACGGTTGACTGACCCCGTGTTTTTTGTAAAACTGTGATGATCCATTCGGGGATGGTGAACAGACTGGCTTGCAGGTTTAGTTGTTGTATTGGATGCTTGTTTGTGATGATCGTGTTTGGGGATGGGAGACCGCTGATGCCGATATTAGTATATCTATAATAGAGTCCTCAGTTGTAATAGTCTGGTGATTTAGTTTGTACCTCTTGTCCATGTAAAGTGTAATTTAATAAAGTGTTGTTCTTGAATGGTCTATTTGATATGTACTTACCTCGGGTAACCGAGATGGTAGCACCCTTGGTTGTCAGGGAAGGTCTAATACAAGCTTCCTTGGTAGGTTGGGGTGTTACAAAGTGGTATCAGAGCGACGATTTTGGAACTTGTAACCAATGAACCCAATGAATCTAGTGAATCAATTAAAAAAAATGAACCTAGTGTATGTATGTTGGGAGCCCCTTATTGAATTGGTTTTGGGTGAGAAGGCGCCGTCTTTTCAAGACCCGACCCCAATGTGCTTAAGCCAGTAACTCGGGTGGGATGTTGTGCTGTAGTTATTTGTGTGCTATGTGCCAGATGTGAAATTTACGTCTATGGTCATGTAGGTATTGTATGTTTTATATGTGTATGCACTCTAGTATGCGTGGTGAATGTCGTTATAGAAGTATGGGTACAACTAGAGGTGTAAAGTTGTGAGTGTAGTTACTTGAATAGTTGAATGTATGAAGGCAGTCACTTTAGTTGCGTAAACATGCGGAAGTAATTGTTGAATTGCTTGAATTTTAGCCTGTAAAGAGTAAGTAATTAGGGTGTAATGATACTTTATAGAACGGTCTAGTAGATTATTGAGTGAAAGACTAACCAGTGACGAGTTCCGGGACTCTCCTCGAACTCCAAATGATGTACTTTATTGCATGAATAACTGATATAGACAACATACTCGTTAAAATTTGATATCGTGAGGAACTCGGCCGAGTACAGTAGGCGCACTCGACCGAGTATGGTCTACTCGACCGAGTCCAAGGCACTCGACCGAGTGCGAAAATGGACAGAATACTTATTCTCAGCTGTCAATTGAGCACTCGACCAAGTACTCTAAGGACTCGACCGAGTGTGAATCGTACTCGACCGAGTGCCCCTGTTTAGACCGATATCGCGAAATAGATTTTAAACACTATAAACCCTCTTTCCTTTCTATTTTTCGACACATTCTCTTTCAAACTCTCTCTCAAACTTCCTCTCAAATTGTTCTAACACTCAAAAGCTTGAGGATCTTGCTTTAGTAACTTCTAATTCCGTCTTAATCCCTTTCTCATTCAATCTTTCCCTACTTTTCAGGTAATACTAGTACCCTTTTGTTTCATATGTTTTGTGATAAATTTTCCTAATTAGGTGTTGGTAAATTTTAATTTTCATGATTCAAAATCATACTGGATGTAATCATCTTCACTAGAACTTGTTTTAGATCTTATTTTATGCTAGAAATCGCAATTTTGGAGCCCAAATCTTGTACAATTGACCCCGAAATTTCTAGGGTTTGTCACTTGTCTTCTCTACGAGAGAAGTGATGTGAGTAAGTTGAACTCGCAAGAAGTGATGATTCTCATGTCCTATCTGAACCTGAAAAGGGAGGAGCGGTTCTACTACAGCCCTCCGGCGATAGTATGCAACAGCTTGGCTTTCATGGCTCAATCTCCTCACCGCTACCTTAGTTGTGGGGCTATTGTTACCCGGTTAGCCCATAGGCTAGCTAATTTTGAGCCCTCCCCCACCTTTCCTGCCATGTTCGAGAGTGTGCCGGCTATAGATAAGGACTACTTCCTCCGCCAGAAATGGCTTAGAGTGATGTATGATAAGACCCTAGCTTGGAGGGTTAGGGACACTCTATGGATGAAGTTGCCCGACCCGGCCAACATCCCCGAGATTGACCATCTGACCAAGTGGACCGACTACATGTTACCCCCTACCCCGGACTACTTGATCCCGAGGCATGTACTTATGGACTTGCCGGAGCCGACTTACTCCACGGGTAGAAGGAGACCGGCCCAGCTGACCCAAACAGCCAGGAGGACTAGGGTGATCAGGGAGGACCCGGAGGAGACCCCGGTTGTACCACGGGGAGGGCCCATGTACGGGTACTCGGGCTACCCTACGATGCACGACCCCAGAGTACATATGAGCGAGCTGACGAAGCGGCTTTCCAACACTTTGGTGTTGAGAGGACTGCATGAGATGACCCAGCAGTAGGGGATTGGGGCGGGGCTAGCTCAGCCAGCTTGGTGGAGAGGACCAGGTGACGACAGTGGAGTCTTCCATTTTTATGGGGTGGACCGATCTTCTTGGGGAGCACCGGAGAGTTTCGAGAGGGGTTGCTTTGTGGGCCCGTGGGGAGCTAACTATGGGAGCCAGGTGGACGAGTAGGGGCAGTGGCTTGGAGATGGATACGATGTTCCTTCACCTACCTTTGGAGGGGAGCCTGGTGCAGAGCCGTCAGGGTTCAGTGGGAGATTCGATGTTGGGGGTTCGTCGGGGGCAGGCCAGGAGGAGGAGGAGGATGATAGCTAGAGTGGTTCCTTTATTTTCTTGTTGGTTATTGTTTGTCGGATTTCTTTTATGATAGATTTGGTGCCTTACGTGATTAGACCATTTTATACATGTTTATATCCCCTATATTAGCTCGGTTTTTATGCTTATTTCACTACTATTAGTGTTTAGTTGAACTAATCCCGTNTATACATGTTTATATCCCCTATATTAGCTCGGTTTTTATGCTTATTTCACTACTATTAGTGTTTAGTTGAACTAATCCCGTGTTCTAGATGTTTTCCATGCGTTTAGTGTAATTTGTAGGAATTAAAGCTTTCGTTAGCTAAAACTCGTCAAGAGAGCAAACATCGATATTGAAATACTACGGTTTTTCCTGCCTCTGTTGACTCGACCGAGTAGGACTTACTCTGTCGAGTAAGTTTATTTCTTTTAGAGTCAGGGTCTGTGTGTTTGGTACTCGATCGAGTACTATGGGGACTCAATCAAGTAAGGGCCACTCGATCGAGTAGCCTTCTTACTCGATCGAGTAAGTTGATATTTCGGGCCGGTTAAGTTAGGTTTTGTTAATAACGCGAGTTTAATAATTAATCACAACCGACGCCTTTTTCATTATTCATAACTCTCACAAAACCTTTGAAGAGATCGTCGCATTGTTCATTTGCGTTATTTGCAAATCCCGGAGCCTGAGTCGGTGGTTTTCGGTGTCGATTGCGTCGTCTTGTTCCTTGTCTCGAGGGTAAGTTCTACATACTATTTTTGTGTCTTTTCGTTAATGTTAGTTAAACCCTAATTGGGGGTTATGGGAGTTATTGGGGGTTTTGGTAATAGGGTTGTGATGTGTGATTATATGTTTGTATAGGAGGTGGATTCGTAGAGGATCAGTTCTGAGCTTGCTTGAGTGCCTTTTGGTGATTGTGATTCGGGTAGGGTTTCCCTACTCGGTTACTGTCTTATTATTGGTATTGATGTTTATATGTTTGTATATGTATGGTTGTTGGTTGTTTTTGGTGATATGGTGGATATGGTGATCGGTGTGTGTTGCGAGGTGCGTCCTCGGCTGAGTGGAGTCACTTGCGAGAGTGGCTTCACGCACTTGATTCGCCCTTCGTGGAACCCGCCACGGGAG
>VHZZ01032225.1:0-16529 GCA_009801015.1 Silene noctiflora
TTGATTATTACTTGCCTCGGGAAACCGAGATGGTAATGCCTTTATCTATTGAGGAAGGTCTTGTTAAGGCTCCTTGATAGATGGGGGTGTTACAATACTCAAGTCGGGTTCATTTTATTAGACACTCCTAGGTTCATTTTGATTTATTGGTCTAGGTTCCAAAATTGTCGCTCTGATACCACTTTATAAAACCCCGATTATACGTCCAAGATAATCGATACATTACAATCTCGGTTGCTCGAGTTAGTGTTTCAAAACTCCAATAAAAGAACATTTTATTAATAATACAGGTCTAGTAATTACAAAAGACATGAATAGAAATACAAATCATCTAGTTATGACCTCTATCTAATGACGACTAACTCGACTCCAACCTCGAAGCGCGGCCCCAAATCCCGTATGCATCATATAACCTGGCCTGTAATCAACCTTCTCCCCATATGATCGGAAATATCATATGGATCAACACAGGCCACCCCGGAAATAGGTGACATTTAACACATAGCCACAAACGGTCAGTTTCGATAATATATACACATAAGACTCGACAACTGAAGTACGACTATGCAACATGACAATGGAATGCACGGGACACAACCTTAATCCACACCACACCGGTACCAGAACACGTCCAGACATACCACTACACCACACTGGTACCGGAACACGTCCAGACATACCCACATCCTGGTGACGGCACCGCAGCACCGCCCATCAAAATAACCCGGACCGAAGCTCGTACAAGGTACTCCGAACATGTCGGTGGTACCCGGGCCCGAGAGCGACTCGGATCCCAACCAGACAACGTGACTCACCTCACGTGTCCCTCCAGCTCAAGCCATAATGTGCACATCCCTCTTGGAGTGGGAAGCTCCAAGAGGCAACCCGAGCGTGAGACGATCTCCCAACCGCCTCACGTCTCCATAATAATCACAACACCACCACCTCCAATGTCCAACAAGGACAAGAGACATATGAATGCAATTATACACAATACCGAATACAACCCCTTTTTCCGACACAATACCAACATACCAAGATGTAACCACGTATCCAAGAGTCTTACTCTCAAGTCAACACAACCAATACTATGTGATTATGCAATTCCGACTCATAAATATATCCAACACAACCTCAATTACTAAGTGAATGCAAGACTAATCATTTCATACAGTCTAATGATAAATGCATACAAAACCCATATACAATACTGAAACCGAGTAGGATTAACCTACCTTTTAGCATTCTTCAATAAGCTACACGAATCCAACCCGATTCCGTCTCATAAAACCGTCACATCCTACAATAATCACATAATAACTATCATAATACATCCTATACTACCATACTGGCCAAAACCCTTTATTAATACTTAATAATTACCCATTAATCTAATTAGAATCACTAATTATCGAAATATACAAAAACCCCTGAAAGTTAAGGTTAAGAGAGATGTTAGATCTACTTACAATGGTGAAAGGATGGTGAGTGAGATGTAATAATATTCAATCCAAGCTTAGACTCCATAGAAACATGTTTTGGGAGGATTTTATAGAGAAGGGAGAGAGTTTAGAGAAAAAGGGAGAGGATAAGAAATGAATTTGGGTTAGGGGACGATATGTCATTTATCGGGTGCTACCAGTGCCACTCGATCGAGTGACTCGGTCCACTCGATCGAGTGCCACCTACTCGGTAGAGTGAGTCATGTACTCGGCCGAGTCAAACCTACTTGGTCGGGTAGACACTGATACTGGCACCCAAATCACATAAAGCCTTATCAATTATATGGGTGCCTATGGTACAAGGAATGGAAAAACTACCTGGGTCCTTTAGTTTGGGTGGAGACTTGCTTTGTAAGAGTGCACTACACTCTTCTGTAAAAGTAATAGTCTCCATCTCATTGAAATTTCTCTTACGCGTCAATATGTCTTTAATGAATTTAGCATAGGAAGTTACCTAGATAATTAATTCGGTAAAGGGAACGATTACCTGAAGATTTTTGACGACCTCCATGAACTTACCGAACTGCTGCTCAACTTTAGTGTTCTTTAAGCGTCCCGGAAAGGGAACTTTAATAACAATTGGCGGCTCTGCAGCTTTCTTCTGCCCTTGATCAGAAATGGACGCTTTATCAGCAGTAGAAGGCGTCCCATCAGTAGTAGATAACGGATTAGAAACTCTGTCAGCCACAGTAGTCAATCGACAAATAGAACTAGTCGATCGACCATCACAACCAGTCGATCGAGCAACAGTGACTGTCGATCGACTACTTCCAATCTTGTCAGTGCCCACAACTTCAAAACTAGTCGATCGACCAAAAGTACCTGTCGATCGACTAGTTTCAGGCGTTACATTAACTTGAACAGCGGGATTATCCTCCGCATCCCCCTCCGACTTCTCAACAACGTCTTCGTCAGTCAATTGGAGCATTTCTGGTCCATCATAGGTAAGACCACTTCACAAATGGATGGCATTAGCCGTATCATGTGGCTTTGTAGGATGAGACGGCAACGCACCCGGTTGCCTACTTGAACCTTGGCTCGATAACTGGGCAATATGATTGTCCAACATTTTATTGTGGGCCATCAATTGAGTGATGAGAGCCTCTTGATTTTGTGACGTTGTCATCTGCTGCTGTAACATGGCCTTGATCTCTGACATATCATTGTTCTGGACTGGCTGAGAAGGTGGCATCTGTTGTTTTGAAAACTGTCGATGTTGATTAACAAATTGTTCCCCTCCTTGATTCGGCCTTTGATAGTTACTTTGATGTGAGGTGCGGTTCTGGGAATCACATATGAAGTAACTTGTGATTGTGGCGGTGTAGGAGTAGGATTAAGGACATTCTGGTTTCAGTAAGAGAAGTTTGGATGTTCCCTAGTCCTCTCATTATAGAAATTAGAGTACAGCGTACCCTACTTGAAGGACTAAAACGCATGGACCTGCTCCATGCTACTCATGCACTCCGCTGCACTATGCCCCGTAATACCACACCATTCACAAGGTATCTCTTGTTGGACCATGGCATGGACCGTCTGCTGGTTTCCCAATGATTGGGAAGTCTTCAACTCGACAATTTGGGCACTAAATGCCTCTAATTGAGCTGCAACAGCTCCATCTGACCCATTACCTCTCGTACTACCCCTAGGGTTACCATACTCAGCTGTATGCGTTGCTATCTCCTCGATCAACTTCTAGGCGGTATCATCATTGGTGTTGTTCTGGAATCTCCCATTAGCAGAAGAGTCGAGTAAAGCCCTGTGATCATCATACAACCCATTGCAGAACTAGTTGCAAAGAAACCACTTCTCAAACCCGTGGTGCGGAACAGAACGAACTAGCCTCTTGTACCGTGCCCATGCCTCATTCAAATCCTCAGAGGGACCCTGTTTGAAACTAGTAATCTGGCTCCTCAAGGCATTGGTCTTATGTGGTGGGAAGTATCTCTTGTAGAAAGCAAGAGCTAGAGAATTCCAATCCGTAATAGATTGGGCTGTAATATCTAGATCACGAAGCCATTTCGCAGCTCCATCCCTCAAAGATAAAGGGAAGAGGACCTGTTTGACTTGGTCCTGAGTCACATCAGTGGTCAAGGGAATGGAGCAACAGTAAATAAAAAATTTCTCCATGTGTTTAGCCGAATCTTCAGTGGCTCCACCCCCAAACATACTTCGTTCCACCAAATTGATATAGGAGGGACGAGTCTCGAATGTACCATTGTCAGTTGTCGGAAGCTTGAATCCCTTAGGGATGGATTCAAGGGTAGGTTCAGAATGGCTTGCTAGTGTAATCATGATCGTAGTAGTAGCAGAAGTAGAAGTGTCTTCTTCAAAAGACTGGGTCTCTTCAATATATTCTGCGTAAATAGTCTCAAGTATACTCAAGTCTTCGGCTTGACGGATTTCCCTAAAGAAGTTTTGTCTAGCCCTTAGGGTCTTTTCTGGTTCGGGATCGAATGGCACGAGCTCGGACCTGTGAGACTTGGGCATAAGCAAACACTAAAGGAAAAGAATAAGAACGGTCTCAAGGAACTGAAATTCCCTGAGACAAAAGACAAACTAAAGGCAAACAATTAGAAAAATACCGTCTTCCCGGCAACGGCGGCAAAATTTGACAGGCTAATCGTATACCTACCAAAGATAACCCCAACTGGTCTCTAACTTATATAGCTAGGAAAGTCGGGATCGTATCCACAGGGAGACAAAGAGGTTCTAATCTATATCTATATATTATAAAAAGTCAAGACAAAGCACCATACTTCACCATTACCTATTCTAATAGAATTTAAGAAGTCACAGCATCATATATTTATAAAAAGGAAAAAGAAAAGATGAATGAATTTATAGCATTTAGTACAACACAAACATTAAAAGCTATATATATTATTAAAATTTGGTTTTTTATTCTTATAGTAAAACAAAATCAAACCAAATTCTAAATTCTAAATTTCAAGGTTTTATTGTTACAATAAGTTACACGACAAATACAAATCACACTACATCGTGTTTATAAACGTTATCCCATCTTCTACTATATACCCCTCAACTTTAATTAAATGGATACATAAAGAAAACTTTGAAAGTTTTGTCTTACATATTTTTTTCATTTGACGTTTTCAAATCTTAGATAGAGTACCAAAATAAATATATTGTACTACAAAGAAAATAATATAGATTACCCTTAAAACCTCTTCTAAAGCCACGTTATTCAACAATATAAATAAAAAATACTGGAATAAGATACAAAATTAAAACAAAAAAAAGTTACATGATTCAATAAGTGAAAATAAACAAGAGCACAAAAGGTCAAAAAAAATATTGCGACAAGAGAAAAACAAAATGAAAAATAGAGAGAACCAAACACATTCCTTATTGCTTAGGATTTCATTTTTTATTTTTTAAATAACAGAAACGTACTACCCCCACCAATGCGCTTAGAGCTGGACAACGGTGTGGGTTGCCCCGGCCCACACTGATCTGACCCGCCCAACCGGGCCTTCTAATCTCCAACCCGCTGACCCGCTCTCATGGCTCGCCCAGCCCGCTACCCAAGTCGGGCCGGTGCAGGGCTCCCTCCTTCTCAGCCCAAACTGCGCAAACCCGCCCAGCCCGCTTCCTTTTCTACCCATTTTTCCCAACCGGGCCGATTCAGGGCCATGACTCTCCAGCCCGCAGTGTGGGCTCGGGTTCCCCATATACCAACACTGCCCGGCCCGGCCCCAAGTCCAGCTCTAAATGCGCCCACTCTTACCAGCCCACCACCAACCCATCAATCCTCTCCCTTCTCATAATGCACTAACCCGATATTCTTATCAATAATATCTAATGAACAAATCAAACACGTGTTCTACAATCAAATTAGAATCCATAATTGGATGAAATTGATATAATTGATTGGTAATAATGTTAACATTTTAGGAATTGAGTTTATTGTTATTAGAATTACAAATATGCAAATGAAAAATGTATTATACAAATAATTATGTTTGATAACGTGGATATGAATTGTATCCTCAAATTTATATAATTATAGTCTTAAAGTCGTGGCACTAAAAGTGTTAATAATACAACCATTTACTTTCATTCTAAGAATGTTCAATGATGCAAATCAGCTAGACATATATCGGCTATTTTATTAACATTGTTAGTTTTGTGCATAATTATCGATGTTCAATAAGTAGTTATGATTTATATTTAGAGGTGGCAATCGAGTCACTCGGGTCGGTTACGGGTCGGGTCATATCGGGTTCGGGTTGTGTCGAGTTAGTGACGGTTACGGTTCACGTCGGGTCATCTTCGGGTCGGGTCGTTAGCGGGTCAGTATCGGGTCATGTTATCAGCTTATATTTTCTCTTATGTATTTACTTTTAGATGAATAATTTTATTTTTAAACAACGTTTAGGTATATTAATTGCAGTTTTAAGTGAAAAAAATTATGAATGTCAATTTAGTCTTATTTATACATTATTAAGCTAATTCATTATCGGGTCATCTATCGGGTTGAGTCAATATCGGGTCACGGGTCGGTTCAGGTCGGGTTCGGGTTGGAAAAAATAAGAACGTTACCGGTTATTGGGTTGGGTCGGGTTGGTTTCAGTTCAATCAATTTTCAGGTTGTTTCGGGCGGGTCGGGTCAGCTTTTGTCAGCTCTATTTATATTGACACATTAGTAACATTACTATATCGATCTACTTATCCGCATGATATATTAATTCGCTTAAAATTGGATATTAAGATGTTATTTCTCCCACCAAAATATATGAATTACAATTTATAAACAAAACATAAGATAACAAAAATGTAAATATATTCCAAAATAATATGATTATTTTGTGTGTGAACATGTCCAATTAGTCTTACACGCACCCGTGATTTTCACTATAAAAACTAGTTGTCAACTAAAGTTCGTCTGAGTAGCCAATTTTTGGGGGTTTGTTTGTTGTTTTGACTAATCTAAATGCAATGGAAGAAAAAGCAAACAAACCAGAAAAGAGTTTAAAAGCAATATAAAGGGAAACAGCTATGATTGTCGGTTCACCACGGTCAACAATAGTCAAAAGTGTAGGTCAACGGTCGGTATAGATATGGTCAGAAGAGTATTGAACAGGACCTTTCGTTCCACTATTTGCCCTAGAAAACTATTATAGCTTTCGCTCTAATTAGGTCTTTCTATTGTTCGCAACTAGTTTTCACCCTACACCAATCTTTCGATCTAGGTCAAGGTTTAACAAAACAATTAATTGATTACATGCATTTAATCAATCAATCACGATAGAAAGCTACGATTAACAATTTGAGGCAATAAGAATACCAAATCTAAAAACCTAACAACATTCGGTTACACAACCGTGGCTCCCCTAAATCATAGCATGAGAAAAATTAGCTACACGTGATGAAATTAACTAAATTAACGATAAACATAATAATTGGGTTAAACATGGCTAATGAATAAAAATAACAAGTAAGCATAAACTACAATGAACAAAGTAATAAGAAAAGATGATGAAAACAAACAGAGAAATTAAAAGAGAAACAAAGATTAATTAATTAATTACCGAATGAAAGGAGGAAAGTTCAAGTCTTTAGATCCAAAAGTTAAGAACAAAGTAACGTAATGAAATTTTCAGCAAGATAAAAGATGATCTAAACTGATTAGTCGTCTTCTCTTAAATAATAAGAGATATCGATACTTCCTAAAAGCTAATTGGCCGAGTTAAACAAGTTTATAACTCGCCTAAATACAAAACTGGTCGATCGACCAACAGTACTGGTCGATCGACTAACTGGACAAATATAACAGTTGATCGACTAATAGGGCCAGTCAATCGACTAAACTAACAAAGCAGCAGCATTTGACTCTGTCCACTCTTGTCCACACGCATCCCAAGGTGACGATTCCCGAGCTCAACTCTACTAAAGACAGAATGCACTCCTGGAGACGGGTTTTGGCTTGATTACGCATACTCGGGCTCATATCTGGATATTAAACAAGACAAACCAAAGTAATACGTTCAAGGGAGAATTAGTAGCTAGGCGCTACATGAAATGCATAGAAATACGTGCAAAATGGGCATAAAAAGTGTATGAAAATAGCACGCATCACTTGTGACGGACACTATCCGTCATAAGCTAAAGACGGATAGTATCCCTCTCACAATAAGGCAAGTGGGAAAGCAAGTGGGGGAGAAATGAAGTACCCAGTGGATAGTGTCACTTGCATATTGTGAAAAAGGCACTAGGATAGTGTCCGTCTTCAATGAGAATTTATGCAAAAAGAAATGCTAATACAACAGCTACTTTTGAGTTGGAGCAATCTACGCCATTTTGAAGTCGAATCCCCGTGCAAATGTGCAATATGATACGAGTGACCTACAAAGTATTGGTAATCTGATAAAGAACTTGACTGGAAATGACGAGACCGGAGAAAAAGAGTTGGCCTTCCGTCAGACAGGTCATTTTAGTCTAAAATAATAAGACGGAGTTTTGTAACCATTTAACAGCCAAATGTGATCACTTCTGGAAAACAAGTTACCATAAGCTAACATTTGACCATAAAATGGTAACAAAGTCCCGTCTTATTATTTCAGACCCAAATAGCTCGTCTGAAACAAGAATTTGTGGAAGAAAAAATAGAGCAAGTAGATCACAAAATGGAACAAAGTACATCGAGTGCAACACCCCTACCAAACAGACTACTCCCTCCGTCCCGGTCATTTGTTATCCTATTCCATTTTTGGGTGTCTCAATAAGTTGTTCTTTCTATTTTAGGATTGTATTTCATGAGTAATTTGATCTTTCACATTCAATTTAGTCCATTTGTCATCTTATAATTGACTCCCTCCTCTTTCCCTGGTCTTTGTGCCAAAACTAAAGGACAACAAATGACCGGGACGGAGAAAGTAAATATCAACACAAACAAATATTGCTACCCTGACCACGGATTTAGCATTCATTGTTATTCGACAAAAAAAAATACAAAGCTCTATTTATTCATTTATACAAGTGTGGTTCGATCTACAAGATGAACATCTCTGCTGACTTAGTTTGATAAAAAGAAACTAATACAGAAACATTTTCTGCACAAGTTTTGGTTTGCGTTGTATGTACACGAGTGACAACGGCTCATGAAGAACTTTGGCAAGCATGGTAAACCGTCTTTATTGAGGTCAATCCCTTTTGACCAGAAATCCGCCAAACATATCCCATGTCTAAGCTCGTGATGTCGTCTCTTTTCTCCTCTTTTTATAATCGCGGAGCTTTTTCTCTCGAGCTCTAGGAGATGCAGATATTACCCACTTACTGAACTCGAGTTCTGTCATGCCCATCCACTGGGCAACCAGACTAAACTGCCTCTTTTTATTCTCTCTAGATGAAGGCTTTGTTTCTGCCACATCACTCGACAGCTTGGCTTCAGTAAGTGGACAGTTACGCAGCTCCTTCATATCACCATTTGAGGCTGCCTTTTCAGCCATGTTAACAGTTTTCTCGGGTCCAAAGTTGACAATGTCTTCAAACCGATGTGAATACAGAATACCTGCATAAGATCAACTTTTTAGACTGTTGGCTGATGGTAGAACGTCCGTATACTTTTAAATGACGTTTGACATATCAAGCAGAGTGGAATAAAGATCAGTTTGAGAAAGCAACTAGCAACCATGTCTGACTATACACGTGTTTCCATTGAAAGTGTCAAAACAAGCTTGCTATCATGCCTAGGGTTGTATACTTGTATTATGCGAGTGGACCGTTTCTGTTCAAAGTGTCTAAACAAGCTTATTACCATGCTTATGGGGTATATGGGACAAGTTCTTAAAACCTCTTCAGTCAAAGCTACAATCGAGTCAGTAAAAGTAAACACAATCTCAAACTTGAGCAACGTGGATGAGAAAATCTCAATTAAGCTCATTTTTGTTTTAAGTTTTTTTTTCAGACTTCAGAGTTCTGATGATATTATTGATATTTTATTATGAGCTTTGTTTTAAATTATTTATCATTTGTTTGAGATAATTATGAAAGAAAAGAAAAATCAAATGAAACCGATCTTAGATGCTTGACATTTTCCTAGCCGTTCCCGAGCTTCAATTGTTAAGGTTTTGAGTTTTGACGACCTTTGAGCCCAATGCTCACCTAAGGAGGCCTATCTGCTTACCTAAGTGGAACTTCTCAAAGCCTTCCTGCCGTTATAAATTTTACTTCTTATGCTCAGTGATGATAAAATTGCCTTTTCACATAAATTTCAATGATAGAAAGAATACTGCTCAAGCCTTTTCACCAAACAAGAGTGTCTTCTTGGTACGAACATTCCACAGGCCCAGCTAGTCATGCTCGGACTACAGCCTCCTAATGTGTCTCTTGCTCAACCAGATAAGGCATAGAAGCCATACAACCTTTCATTGTTTCAAATGAATGATGACTGTATTTTTCATAGGCATGAAGTTATCTTTTCCTTTTTGATAAAAAGGTTGATATGCCTAATATCTCATGTTGGAAAAACAAATTGGAGGGTTTGGAGATAGAGGATACAGATACAAACCTAGTTCTTTAAGTAGCGGCTTATTAACAGCAGTACTCAGTGAACTGGATGGCTCTGTAACATTAGATTCCGGAAAAGACGACTTGGTTGCCTCCTTTGATTGAACAAGATGCACCCCTATATTATTTACATTCTGCTTTTCACCTCCCACGGGTTCAGGTGCATGTTTGTCGTGCAATCCAATGATGTCACTGGTGAATAGCTTGTCTGACAGATCACGAAACAAATTACATATTCCAAAGAGCTCGCCCTGAAACTGCTTGTGGTCCTGTAACAATAATAGCATTAAAAAAAAAAAAAAAAAAAAAAAAAAAAAGGAAAGACATGAGGAAAATGATTTGGCCGAACACTGTAATTATTTTTTAAAACCCGTCAAGGTGAGGTAAAGCAAAGCGGAAAGGGAAAACACAATAAATTTCTATTAACAGCCGATCCTGAAAAGCAAATATTAGAGAACTTTCAATGTGCGAAAAGGAAAAAAGAGATTTTACACACCTGGACACCTTCAAAATATCGCTTTTCCAATTTTCCAGAAACTGCGATGTTTGATAACTGTTGTTTGTAAACTTGGCGTGTATATACAAGCTCCTCAAGAGACCCAGCTGCAATAAGGCGAAAAACAACGACGTGCCTTTTCTGGCCCAAACGAAATGACCTATCTTGGGCCTGCAAATCATGCGAAGGATTCCAGCTTGGATCAAATATCACAACCCGATTGGCACTAACTAGATTTAGTCCAAGGCCCCCAGCTCGAGTAGAAATTAGGAACACCTACACAGTAAATTAGTAGGGTAAATTCTTCAAAATGGTGAATCTGCTCCTTCAGGTCAGTTATTTCAATACATATATATTACCTGCATGCTTGGGCTTGAGTTGAAATCATTAACAAGAGATTGGCGCACTCCAGTGGGTGTTGACCCATCAAGTCTCGTATAGAAATATCCCTTCCGTGTCATAAACTTCTCCAGGATGTCTAACATCCTGACAAAATGAACCAACATAAGAAACATGGTATAACATCATCAACTGCTGCATTTTAGCAGGGATCCACATCAAGATACCCCAATGATCTTCTTACTGCCAATAAAAAAAATGCTGGGAAGGAAAGCACATTCCAACCTAAGAATTACTCATACAAAAAATGCCCCCAAAAGCTAAGACTAGTACATATTCAATCTTTTCACATATTTTCAAAACTATTCACGTCTGCTAATAATCTTCCTTTTCAGCCAAGCAAGCAAGAGAAAACAAAAGCTAGGCTTTAAACATCCTGAACGTATGGATATATAGATTTACCTAATAAATCTCAATGTCGTGACTGGTGTATAGATCTTTCTAAAAACGAAAAAAGGAGAACATGCAGGTTGTAAAGTAAAATATGTCAAATTGTTTTGCCAAAACGAAAGTTTTAAACCAAAGACGTAGCAATGTAACTACCCTGATCTCCATATAAATACAAGTTATGGAGCTGACCTTACAGAGTGACTGAAGAGGAGAACTTTATCACCATGTGAAATCCAAGATGTCATTAATCTCTCTAGAGCTTTCATTTTTCCACAATGCTTCACGTCACTGAGACCCATAAAGCTTTCATTTTGAGTCTTCCCTCCCACCAAATCAATATCAAGACCAAAAACATTCTCAGCCAACTCAGCATCTTTCTTTTGCTTGTCTTCATCATCTTTTGGGTTTGGCTTGATAAGCTCCACATGATTGCTAATCTGTCATATAATGCAAAGAATTATTACTATACCCTTGATCACCTTTGGGATCACACATGAACAACAATCATAGTCAATTCTCAAAAATAGCATTAAGAATGACTGGTAATACTAAAACTTTAGCATGACAAATTGACAATACCTAAACAGTTTAAAAACAGCTCATAATGCACTGCAGACACTGAGGCAAACTCCACCCAACAGCACAGAAATACTTAGATAAAGCAAAATGGCTATATAGTTTTCGATCATAGCACCAAATTTGCTCCAATTTGAAACACAAATATCCCACCAAACGAAAATGCAGCTACCTCTCATCATCCCCGCGTTGTTTTGACGAACTCTTAGAAACCAAATTGAAAATATATACAATAATGACTGGAGAATCCCTGTGTTACCCCGACTCTTCGACATGGTGTTGACACGCAGAGTGTCGGATACAGCTATTTTGTGCGAATTTTTCAATATTTGGTCTAAAGTGAAGTGTCGAAACGTCATGTCGGACACGCGGCACGACAGCTAGATGAAGTGTCAAAGCAACATAGGAGAATCTACTCCTGAACCCCATCCAATTTCATTCTCCTTTTTCCCTAATTGATAAAATATGTTTTGAGCCAAACCCACACTGAAACAAAGGATTGTGAATTAATCCTATCAATTTTCTTTAAAATATTTTGATAATGCAGAGCCAAATAATATCAAGTGACTATCGCTTTAATAAACACACTTCCCTAGTCAGAAACTTTCATGTTTAACTACACATTGCTTGGTTATCGGCTAGAAAATTATCAATTTTAGATTCAACATCACTCCTCGGGTAAGGAGCATCTGGAGGAACAGGCTATCAGGTACCATCCAACTGCTATAATGCGTCTGCTCAACCGAAAGGAGAAAAAGAAGATAATAAAGATTACATGTAGGATGTTTCGGACTACACAAGACTCTGTTGTGTTACTCGTAACAGTAGATCATCTGATCCGGATGATCAAGGGGAGAGAGAACAACAGTGCATTAAAACATCCCACGCAGATAAAAATTCAGAAACAAACCTGCTGAAGCTTAAGAATACATGGAAGAATAAGGCAACCAGGGCACCAATCGCAACCCTCTGGATTATCTCTGTGCAAATATCTCCATATGACACCGTCTGGAACTGTTCTATTATGACATTCCCCTTGGCTAAGTGGACTACCACATGAGCATGGAAGATCTTTATTTATGAGGCACCGAATTTCTGGTTGCTGCAACATCCTCTGATAGGCCCGTTTCTGCGGTTCACTCATTTCACAAAAGACAATGTTATCTTCCTTTCCCAACATAAGATTTCCAACAGTCTCCTCCTTTGTCCTCCTCAACAAATATTTGCTGAGAAGTGTCGTGAGGTGCTTTTTGCGCTCTTCAGCAACTTGGATGAACGGTTCAGGAGCACTAGACCTTTGGCCAAGCTTAAGAGGTTCGTCATAGAATTCACGGAAATGTTCTCGTGATCCCAAAGATCCTGGCGCAACCCAATCAAACAAATTAAAGAGCTCCATTATTTTATTCTGCATTACAGTCCCCGTCAGACCATATCTCTTTTTAGTTTTTAAACCGAGGCATGCAATGTATAACTTTGACCTCTCATTCTTCAGCCGGTGTGCTTCATCAACAATGACAATATCCCACATAACCTCTGAAATTGTAGTCCCATATATTCTAAATGTATCAAAACTTGTTATCATTACCTCTAGTTCCTGCCCCTCTACTTTATTAAGAATCAAGTCACGATTTGGTCCATGGTATATAGAAACACGAAAGGTAGACCAGTTAGAGAATTCATTCTCCCAGTTCTGCAGAACTGATGCGGGACCTATAATGAGAACAGGGCCCTGCTGATTTCTCTTCAACGTAGCAGGGTTACCAGATTCTGCATCCTTTGCAAAAACAGCAGCTAAGAAGGCTATCGTTTGTATTGTCTTCCCTAATCCCCTATATAAACGCATAATTAAATCAAGAGAGAAACAAGTATTCTAAAGTCTATATCACTTCTTGATACCAGGGATGAGTAATCTCAGAAGAAGTGCAATATTTTCAGGATTTAACCATGTAGGTCTTAGTACAAATTCACAAGCCAATATTCCAGAATTAAAAATAATTTTGAGACATGGATGAGTTGCTAGAATGCTCATATTCGTTACTTTTCAGAAATCAGAAAACATGTGCCAAGCAATCCGTTGCAAGGAAGACATTGCATTATTCCCATTTAATTGGGACTAAAGATGAAAAGAACTGTGTAAAGTACTTCGTATACAGCAGATAATATAGCCGTAAAGATGGTGAGCCCAGAGTCATCTCTTACTCCATGATAGTCTTGTGCTGCCAATTGCCATTGTTAAGCTTAGCTACTAAGTTACAGATGAGCCCATCAACGTTTCAGCATAAAGCGAAAAAGCTTCATAATCAGTTACATGAACATGACCCTCATTATGTTCCTCCTAAACAAGCTCAGCGGAAACTATACCTTTCATAAGACTAGACTTGTTAAGAAACTAGGACAGTTAAACTCAATTTGCTGATAGTATGTGTTTTCACTGCACTAAACGAATTTGTGGAATTCATAGTAAACAATTCTTTTTGCTCAGCATATAAGTGTTCTTTGTTTCAAATAGCAGGAGGCAGCACATTAAGTTCAGTCAAACCAAAGAACAATTTCATATCTGCAACTCTTTGAAACCATAAACAAGTCTTAATTGAGCAGCCTACTCTCGAAGCCCGCACTCAAGGTCTACTAGAAGTCCACAACTAGGTTGTCTAGAAGAACTTGTGCGATTTGGTTCATGACTACATATATAAGTTTCGTATGGCTTGCAATAAGAAAATGCCAGCTTTAATCTACTGTGGAAATGAACAAAGTTAGGAAGGACTCTTGAGCAGTCTTACCGAAATTGTGGTCCAACAAAGTGCTTCTTTAGGTCAAGGTTGGTAACTCACCAAATACCGTGACACTTTAAAAGTCGCTCAAAACTCAAGAATTAGACAATAGTGAACCACCATACTCTCCTCAGAATAACTTATTAAAATTTTGAAGGTCTCTAACAACCAAGGATGATCTTCTATCTTGAAAAATTTGCTTTCCGCATACAATTGATGTCAGAAAACATCATTAACCTCTCTTACATCCTTATAACACAGCATCATTAGATTAAAGTCAATAAACTAAGTAATTCTTGTTCTATATAGAATCTCTAATATGTATTCTCTTCTCAAAATCTTAGTGCTGTCAACGTGAAGACCTATTTGACTTGAACTTTCATTTCCAGTCAAAGTTCAAAACAGTAAGCCTCTACATAGTACATACATCAAGATAAAATATAAACCCAAAAACTCTTGAACTAGAAGAAACAATGAATCATCATTCCAATGTTTAGAAGTTTACAATCATGTATTACCTCCATCCCATTTATAAAGTCCCCTTGATTTTCAAGGTAACAAGTAAGTTCTCTGAATATATGTAAAGGTACATTGTCAAACTTATCATGATTATACTCTCTCCCATTCCCTGGGGAGTTTAGACCTATTTATGGAATGTCTGGTTGCTAAAATCAAATAAATAAGATCCGTCCACATTTCTATTCCGGTCATCTTAGTAAAATGTTGCAATTCCAAGGAATTGGAGGGAGTATTATCTTTTCAAACAAGTTATAAGTATAGTTAACTACAACAGATTGTAGGTCCTATAGGCTGCCAGCCAGCTCTAGGCTCTACTTAAGTGGCTAAATAATACAGTACTTAGCTAATCAATTACAGACATATATAGACAGCAAAGCAAGTACGAAAGACCTTTATATGTACTCACATGTCGTCTCCAAGAATGCCTCCATGATTATTCTTGTACAATTGGTATAGAAATTTAACTCCTTCCCGTTGGTGCTCAAGAAGCCTACAATTGATAGAAGCAGGGACCTATACAACATTAAAAGATTTCTTTTAAACATTGCCACTTGACCTAAACCATAGTTGACGCTTTTGTTTCAAATTTAAACTATCAAAAACAACGAACCCATTGGGAGATAAGAAACGGCGCAATTTCAGAACAACAAAGCAGAAACAAGGAAATAAGAAAGCAAAGACAAGAAAATGGGAAAGATTAGATGCAATTATAATAAGAGTAGAATGCAAAAATGAAAACCTGAACAAGGGGAAGAACACCAGGAGATGACAAAAGAAGTGGCTGAAAAGGGCCAGTTTCGCCGAAACTAAAAACATCCAAATTGGGTCTACCAAACCCTCTATAGTCTTCATTATCTTCCTTTACCTTTACCTCTTCATCGTCGTCGTCGTCGTCCTTGGTGATGGATGGTTGTTTGGGTTTATCGGAATGTATGGTCTCGCGGGAAAGAGATTGATCGAGACGTAGGAGTTGCTGAGAAATGGACGTTTTGGGGGGAATTCTTCTGGAGTGAATTGGATTAGGGTTCAATTGGGAAATTGTAGAAGAAGAAGAAGAAGAAGAGGAAGAAGAGGAAGTAGAGGTGGTAGTAGCGGTGGTGGTGCATGGTTTAAGGGTGTCCTTGAACGACATCGACCAGAACTGTACAAGAAGACAACTAACGAGTTTTCACCGTCTCTTTCCGTTTCATTCTTCGCAAATTCTTATTTAAGATAGTCATTATCCGTCTTAAACTTAACCCACTTGCATTTGTGTGAGAGGGCTACTATCCGTTTTAAGCTTAAGAAGAATAGTGGTCGTCTTAAGTAAGACATTCTGTTCATTCCTACATCCTCGGTAGCATCTTT